>BHDV01071142.1:329647-341391 GCA_005406045.1 Adoxophyes honmai | reverse complement strand
AAAATTGGAATGTGAAAGTTCATAGGTAGAAATCCGCTCCCGCCACTTCAGTCCCCTCGGACATCCTGCGTTTCGTTCCAACAATTGTAATACAAGACCTAAACTTTATTCATTTATGTAAATTCACACACATAATCATATTGTGATAAATTTATGTGCCAGCTTGACCGATTGTTGAAAACGTGCGTCATATAATATTGTTATCATTGTAAGGAATATGTTTCCTGTTGGGATACTATTTAGCACAGCCAATTTACATTTATTTTACACATACATATTCTCACGCCTGTATTCCTAAGAGGGGTAGGCAGGGCACATGAATTCAAAAATCCAGTGCCACGTTTAGCAAATTCAGGGTAACCAGATGGTTAAACGTGATATTGATATTGCAGTGACAGGTTGCTAGTCCATCGCCCATACACTAACCCTTTCCCAGAGTCGACTATTACGACACCACGACGTCGATGTCGACGATTACATTTACATTTATTTTGATTGTAGCAACACATTTAATAGAACTTATAGACCTGTTTTTATTCCCATGCGGCTTTGTTTCGCTTTTCCTGCGAGGTGTCGTGCTTAGAATAGCACCTCTTCATTTCTTCCGTGGATGTCGTAAGAGGCGACTAAGGAAATTGGTTTAAGTAGGTTTTAGGCGACGGGCTAACAAATTATGACTACCTATTATATCTCTTCCATCTATTTTTAACCTAAAATTATGCTAGTAGTGACTGTGAAGCGTGAAATAATCATAGTTCTGTCTATGTCAATTTTCGTGTCTGCCTATCCCAGTTGAGAAAACAGACGTGATGTATGTGTGTGTGTGTTACCAGGTTGTTGCCATCTCTGTCTTACATAGACCAGTTATTCTGTATGCAAGTTTCAGCCGCGGCGAAACTCAACGCACACAATCATGCGCCCAGTTACAACCCTGTCCAACTAATCCAACCGCCCCACTATTTCTAGCAGCCTCCAATTCAATTTATAATTTACGCAGAACTTGCATTATCATGCGGAAAGTTCGCGGTAGTTCGAACTTCAAGCCGGTCCTTGTCTAACTAATATTCGTGTGCGCGGCGATAAGGTTCAACAATCCAAATTGTGGGGCTTTCGCGGTACGTCTGGTTCGCCGATTCGGTAGACACTGAACTGGATTGGGTAGTTTTTAAAGGAGGTGGTACATGCCACTTTTTAGGAGTCAGGTTTGCTCTGGCAGAAGACAGCTATGGCATAGTATCACCTTCTCAGTAAGAAGAGAGCGCGGAAAGTTGTTAACGAGCGGGTGAGAAGTGCTCGTGGAATAGAATGAGGCGCATTCTACTCCGGACATCTCTCACACATTCACATCTTCCGCGCTCCTTTCGAGGGCTACATGCTTCGTTGTACGTAGGCGACACAAAAGGGCCAGAAATGCGAAGCGATTCGATGCGGCAAAGTCGCGAACTTATGCGGCGGCTTTGTGCTACATGTAAAAGACCTCGCTACTCCTCCGACACGACCAGTCAGTGGCCTTTATACGTTTGCCTAACGTTTTTAGAGACTCAAATACCAAATACTCAAGAAGTATGTCCGTCAGAGAAGAGAGACTAATATTAAAAGTTCTATACCTGATATTTTTATAAACAAAACGTCACTCGTACAGTGGCCATCACGTCACGTTCGCGCGAAAATATCAATTAACTGTTCGCGTCGCATTGGCCGCACACTGCCCCGCGATTGGCCAGGAAGGACCCCTGTATTAGCTGACGGCAGTTTGCTTTTTTTCGTGTCAAATCGCGCCACTTTGCTTTGTGATCGCAAGGAAGTCACTCACCTAGGACCGTAGGATTAGCTTAGTATTTAGTAGTAGCTTAGTAGTAGGTAAGACTACCGTCGGCGTCGCTAGTTACACGATCGGCCTACCTTAACCGAATGAAGTTGCAGCACCGAGCGCAACCCAACAAGACAAGCTTGGCATTTAAGCCTGACGACAACGGTAACGAGTTTACTAGTTCCCTTACAAATTGTCGTTACAAACGTCGTTAGACGTAACGACTAACATTCGCTTAATGAACTCGGCACTGTTTAGTTTGAACGTGTTAAGTTAACCGCCATTTGTTTCGGCTTCAGTTTGGAGTTGGCTAATCTGTCAACCGTGATATGTTGCGGTGTAATGACAGGTCATATACTGATTTTGCGGGTGACAGATATTTGCGTATTAAGCTAGTGTAGCCCGTCCTAATTAACTGTTTAATAATCAGTGTTCGCATCGTGGGCCAAAATAATTTGGTGGATAGAAGGGGTCATTTTCTATTATAGTATGTATGTATGTAACTCTTTATTGTACAAAATAAACACATGACAAAAGAACAAGTACAAAACAAAACACAAGTACAAAGGCGAACATATCCCTAAAGGGATCTCTTCCTGCTGACCTTCAAGCGATTGACAAAACATGTGAAATTTGAATAGTTATAGGTATTCAGCCCCATAACGTGTAGCATCGCAATGTCGAATGATTGCAAGTGCGTACGCGTCGACTAAAGGGCCTTGCGTATGGGGCGTAAGGTAAGTAAAACACAGGGCACAATGACCTGAAAAGCGATGAAATATTTGTCTTCCCCAAGGTCAATAATGAAAATTTTCAGGAAATACTTTACAAGGGCTTTAATGTTTCTTATGTGTCAATGCCTCTACTGTCTGCCAGTGGAAATTATTAGGTTGTGTCTGTGAATATGTTTTTATCCCAATATTTAGGTTCTGAAAAACCTCCCAATACCTTTATGTTACCCTTTTCAGGGGTAAAGCGGCGCGAAAGCGACCTTTACCCTTTTCTACATTGGATGATTTGATTAATTGATTTAAAACTTTGTTTCTTTTGAGATAAAATTGTTTTTTCTAGATTCAGAGCGGAAGCGCCTAATTTTTTACATAGTGACGACGACTGCGCGGTTAAATAATGATAGGAAGTAAAAATGGTTAGTGCCAATGGTTGATAATTGACATTATGTTAGTTAGTCTGTATTTCGCTATACTTTAAGGAATACGTCTAGGTACATTTCTTCATTGGATGTCGTAAGAGGCGATTAAGAAAAAAGTATATTTTAGGTGTGGTGCCGGGTTAGAATAGCACCTCCCCCTTTCTTCCCGTGGGTGTCGTAAGACTCGACTCTGGGAAAGGGTTAGTGTATTGCGGGCGATGGGCTAGCAACCTGTCACTGCAATATCACGTTTGGTTTGACCATCTGGTTACCCTGAAATTGCTAAACGTGGCACTGGATTTTCGAATTCACGTGCTCTGCCTACCCCTCTTGGGAGTACAGGCGTGAGTATATGTATGTGTATATTTTAGGTGACAGGCTAGCAACCCGTCGCTATTCAGCCGACTCAGAACCTAAAATAATACCTACATAATAATAATCAGTACTAGTAGGTAATATTGCGAAACGCAAAGTAGGTAACCTAACTATGTTATGGTTCGATTTAAAAGGAATTTAGCGATGAAGTAGTTACCATCCTATTAATGAACATTAACTACTTTTTAAAGAAAAAGCAATATACTAATTTCACGTACAATTTTACCTTATTAAACGTAGATTTCATATTATATTATTAAATTTGCCAGCAGCACTTTGTGCAATGCCATCCAAAAGATATTTTATAGTTCCAACCAGCCTTCCGACTCGTATACTGAAACTTAAAATTTATATTGCAGGACTAGCGTGCGGTTACAGAGGATAGTGAATACATCACTACAGTAGGTCGACGAACTAAAAAATAAACAAAATGAAGTAAATAAAAATTGATTATTTTCAGGCAACTTGACCCATAAATTTGAACAAAGCCTCTGTTACCAACCGACCAACCAGACACTCCTACTAGATGG
The DNA here is from genome assembly GCA_005406045.1 of Adoxophyes honmai. Taxonomy (NCBI): domain Eukaryota; kingdom Metazoa; phylum Arthropoda; class Insecta; order Lepidoptera; family Tortricidae; genus Adoxophyes; species Adoxophyes honmai. Next base: position 337,526 of record BHDV01071142.1, on the reverse strand, counting down.
ATGGTTATTTTTTTCCAAACGTTAATCTGGTTTGCTGGGTAGTAATAAGCATTCCTAACCTACGTACCCTGGCTGTCTGGTTGAGACTTTTTTTCCCAAAGTCAAGTTTTTCCAATCAAAGTTTACACAAATCAAATATTAAACAAACGAAACTTGACCCAAATATTGTTATTCGCCTCTTACAACATTCATAAACCTACTTAAACTAAGATTTATTTATTACTAAGTAGAGCTCCATGCCCGGCAGTGAATCTTATAGGCTTTACGATAATGACGATGACGATGATGTACTGCAGTCTTACTTATATGTGCGTGAAACTTTATCACGATTGAAATGTTTTACCTCTCGATATTTCGGCCGCGTTACAGCGACCGTGGTCACGAGTAAACTGAAGCAGGGCAAAATGTTTGTTTGATAAAGTCCCTCGTTTACAAAACATGAGTGAGAATCACAAAAGTTTAAAATATACCAATGATCGACAACTCAACGCCCAGTAGACGACACCCACCTGTCTTACTAAGACATAAGGTTGCAAGTGCCATGTATTACAGTGCCAAGCACAGGGACGTTTACCTTACTGCAGTGTTTTCCCTACATTGTCGCCTGCTGGGCCTGTCGCGACTGGCCTGCGGCTCTACGACCTTGTCTTCGGCATTCCAATGCAGCAACTCCTGAATAGGCTGTAGCCAACAGATGACAGAAACTAGTTTAAAGGCCATAATTTATTACGGTGCCCAAACTTTGCCGGGAATTCTTTTATTGTTATTATAATGGTCGCACGTAGTAAAACTTTGGGAATTTAGTCAAGCTTGAAGAACATAAATATATATCATATCCATGCATGTTTGTAGACGAAGTTTTGAAGGAGAATCTTCCGTATTTTTATAATGGAAATGGAAATTCTTGGAGAGGTCCAAAGGGGTTACTTATGTTTTGCCAAAAAAAAACAAAGAAATGTCTAACCAAAATAACTTTTCCCAATGAATGTTTCGCAAACGTAATGTTTGGCAGCTGGATGTTTGGTCAATGATTCCTTTAGCTTTTGGTACTTTGGCCAAATTTCATTCGGTCGAATGGTTTAGTTGGCATAACACATTTTTCGCAAAACAAATAGATATCTGCAGTTTTATCGTCTGTGATCAAGTTTAATAACACAGCTGATAATGTCGACTGCTGCTGCCTTGCAGTTGGGTAATAACACCTTTAGGCTCAATTCACACCAGAAGAGCAGCGAAGCGAGGCGTAGCGGAGCGCAGTTTCAGTGTCATGAGAATTTCAACTTTATTTTCATTACAATAAAACTTATTATCGCATGAGAAACTCTAACGATTCGCGCGGATGCCCGCGGATCCGCGGGAATTCCAGCGCATTCCATAAACAAAGCCGTGCGACTGCGCGAGCTGTCACGGGAATGCCCGAGGATGCTCGATTAGTCGCGACGGCCGCTGTCAATATGTCAATATGTCAATATGTAAATTCCAGCGACTTCCTACGCATTCCAGCGGCTTCTCGAGCAGTCGCAGGAATCCTCGCGCATTCTCCACGGAGCGGGTCGCTGCGCTTCGCCGCCTTTCGCCGCTCTTCTGGTGTGAATTGAGCCTTAAACTTTAGCACAAAACAAAACAGTGACGACTTTTCCACTCGCTAACCTCACATCTCTAGAGAAATGCTTTGTACCTCTCAAAAATACTTTATTGTCAGTATTCGAAATAATCGCAGACAATTTACAAGCCGGATCCACCTTCGAAGCACACGGGGTGTCTCAAACAAAAAGAAATAAAGTGAAATCTGGCGAACGGCGGCCGGTGTCTTTTATCGTCTAAGGTCGCTTCATTAGTTTTTATTGTTACTGCGTACCTAATTATGAAGTTCGGGGTCGGGGTTGTATTTTGGAACCCCTTTATCGTATTGGTGTTGCTGTTTGCATGGGCTTTTTGAAGATTTATGGAATTTTGGCGTTTGAATTGGTGTGAAATGTTACAATGGTGCCATAGAGGGTACTTTGGTGGTTCTTTAAGTACCTAATGAAACATAAGATACTTTTTTTTAACCAATGTGTCCGCAGTTCATGTTAATATCCATAGAATCTTCAGAACTGTACCAAAATTAGCTCATACTTACAATCACGCCTATGTTCCCAAACGGGGACGGCAGAGCATACGAAACTTGACATGAACAAACCATGATTGTGACTACATCACGCTTTGCAGCCACTTTTAGCTTAATTTTAGGTATAAAACAGATGGAAGAAGTATAAAAGTGACAGGTTGGGGTTGCTATCCTGTCGCCTAAAGGTTATCTAAACTTATTTCCTTAGTCACCTCTCGCGATATGCGCAGAAGATATGGAGAGGAGCCTTTCTATCCCGACAACATAGAACAGTCTACAGGCAGGTTAATCGTACAGTACGTGATGTAGACCGACATGTAGTAAGTGATTATTATGAGCGCAATATCTGGCAAACGGTGGGTTTTAGAGAAAAACTAGTAAGGACCGTTTTATAGAATATTTTGAGATCTACAACTTGGCTTTGAGGTACTTTTTGATAAAACTTACCGTTTTCGAGAAAAATCCAAAACCTAAAATTTTGACATTTGAACCCGAATAACTCGCTTAGCTCACATGGGATGAATGGGGACTTGTAACACTTTATTCTTTATGATAAAACTGAGGTTTTTACGGAGATTTGGCTTTGTCGGAGTTTTCTGTATTTGTGACTGTTTTTATGTCTAACTTGACAAGGTTACTTAGGATAAAACGTATCAATAAGTCATCTGTGCCTCAGAACGACTGACATTGAACTATAAGTAGCTTCTTTGAAAAAACCTACAACAAAGTATCTATCTCAAATAATGAAACTGTATTACTCAAGCTACCTCCTCTTACCCCACACAGCGGAACCTTCGAGCTAACACACGAAGCAGACCCTAAGACCCAACGTATTTAGTTAATAGACAGTAAGTACGTCAGTAAAGCGATCGCTGTGCGTGCCCCGCATGCATTAATACCAGGAAAACGTATAGAAAATGTGCGAAACGACATCGCTATATGGGTAAGTAAAAGGGAGCCGTTCACACGGAATTTCATGTTTTTCGTACGGAGGGGTTAGGTTTTTCATTAGAACTATGATCTTTAGAGTTGAGTAACGCAGGTTTTCCGGTTTAAGTGAAATAAAACCACTTAAGTCTGTGTATCGAGACTAAATCGAAATATTTCAGGACAATTTGCCGTGTGGTGTAGAGATAGAATAAAGCAGATACGGTAAGATATCTGTTACAGGACATTATATATGTCAATATCCCTATATAATTCAATGAGCTACCACACACTGCGCAGATTTACCGTCAGGTATCTTTTGACACCGACATATGGAAAAATGGCATTTTATACGCAGATAAAATATTATCGTCTATATGCGTAGTCTGTGACGGGCTTAACACCTCTCCATGGATGTCGTAAGAGGCGACTAAGGAAATAGGTTTACGTATGTTTTAGGCGGCAGGCTAGCAAATCTGTCACTATTCTACCTCTTCCATCTTTGCAAACCTAAAACTATACTACAACTATGAAGCGTGATAAAGTCATAATCATGGTTTAGTCTATGTCATGTTTTTTGTGCTCTGCCTACCCCATTCGGGAATACAGGCGTGATTGTATGTTGTATGTATGTATGTATTCCAGGCCAATTCGTGGTTGTCGAGAGCAACGCTGTGTTATGTCGTGCTATTCTTGGTTTTATTTCACTATGACTGAGTCTCACGGTAGTTTTATGTTTGAGTTTGTTGTTAAATGATGATTAATAATCGACGTTTTATTAATTTCATGTTATGTTTTTTTGTTTCATTTTAAATATTTTTCCATTTAATAAGATATTTGGCCAGCTTTCTGCATTAATGCATTTTTTCTAATTGCTATCCGCCTTCGGTATAATTTCTTAAAATACTGTAACGAGATCTTTATAAAAACATACATACATACATACATAACCGTCACGCCTTATTCCCTGCGGGGTAGGCAGAGACAACAGAGCGCCATTCGCATCTATTCTGACATACTTCTCTCGCTTCACTCACATTCATCACTCTTGTCATACACGCTCGACGGTTTCGGGTACTCCTTATTTGGGCTTTGTTTAGTACATCGCCGATCTGGTCGATATACGTTTTTCGAGGGCGCCCTCGACCGCCTTGCCCTAACACACTTCCCTTGTAGATCTGCTTACATATCCTTGATTCATCCATTCTCTCCACGTGCCCAAACCAACGCAGCATACCTTTCTCTACCCTTGTAATAATATTCTCTTTCAGACCACACTTCTCTCTAATCACGCTATTACGCACCCTGTCAGTAAGTTTTATACCACTCATGCTACGCAAAGAACGCATCTCAACCGCATTCACTCTACTTTCATGTCTCTTCTGCCACACACAACTCTCGCTGCCATACATCAAAGTAGGCACTAGCACACCGTTGTGTATAGCCAAACGAGCATTCTCAGAAATGTTATAAAAACAAATCTCAGATAAGTATAAAAAAAAATGATTTAGGTACAAATCCAGTAGTCCGAAGCGTTTCTTCGTCACTTGATTGTAATCAGCTAAAAAAAGTAAAATTAAAAACAAATACAGAAGTTACGGCGACTAAAATCCCAAAAGGGCTGTATCAGTACAATCTTTCCATTCCCGTTACATAAATTAATTAAACAAACAGTAAAGATAACGAACGGGCATAAAAATCTTGACTTTAACCGCGTAAACTGCGCAACCGACTCAGGCGATACCGTAGCGATACCATTGCGATAATAGCTTTCCGATATTAAGGGGATATTACAGCCCCAATAAATATTTACGATCTGTTTAATGCGGTCATCAGAATCTGTTGGAACGGTGATGGTTCAAGTACCTTGGACTAGTTAGGATTTACTAATGTTTTGATTACACAAGTTAAATTGGGAGAGCCGTTGTTAATAAAAATGGAGGGCAGCTGTGTGAAAATTGAGAAATAACATACATACAATATATCACGCGTGTATTCCGAATGGGGTAGGCAGAGCACACAAAAGGCTACTAGACAAAATCATGACAATTAAACGTTCAGTTGCATCGTTGATCCATAATTTCCTTTAATCGAAGAATCCAAGTCAGGATATGATTTTATATTATTTTTACTGGCAATGAGACTGAAATATATTGAACACATGTATACAATGGCCTTCTTTATGCATTATGTTGTACACATACAGGTCTTGATGTATATTATTACGACAAAGGAGCCCCATCGTGAACCACCCTTAATCTAACCACCTTAACCAATTTCGAACTCACATTTCCCTCCATACTCTTTCATATCAATATCCCCTAACAATTGCAACATCCGCCCCATAAATAACAGAGAAGACATAGAATTTATCTTAAATTAAAAGGAAAAAGCAGGAAATGTGACGCTCCACATGAGTGATTGTGCCCGACATTGTTCTCACGATTACGTAATGGGAAATAAGGTTGTCACGTCTGGATGTTAGACCAAAAATGTGATACCTACCGGACATATTTCATCTATGTATGTGGTTACGAAAAAGATGCTGGAAAAGTTCAAAAACGGTAGCTATCTAGGCGTTACCTAAGTTGGCGTTTTGTATGAAGATTTCCATAACATTTTTTTAAATTAATTAGCAACTTGAGTGCTTTACAAAACTTATGGCCGTGTTTAAAGACACTTGTAAAGTAACTATGAGAATCAATTTTAATAAAGCAATTGGATCAATTAATTATTACAACCAATTACATACGAAATTCCGAAAACATAAATGAACTTGTTTTTTGATATATTTTTTTGTAGTTTTGTCACCAATTGTGTAGTCAAAAATCTTCTGTAATATTGAGTCATGTAATAATATGTCTTTTACGCTATGGAAATTGCAATAATTAGAAACACGAAAGAAAAATCTTAAATTTCATAGGATCTAATAATAATGCTTCGTAAAGACTTAAAATACCTTAATCTCTAGTCATTTAAAATTATCAAAAAAGATAACAAGTTTGCAATGTATTTCATTCCTACTAACTCAAAACGTATAAAAAATATGCCAGAAGTGGCCTCGAGACGGCAAACGATCTGATTTTGTGTATGTAGTGTTTCATGAGCTCCGCCTACCCATAAATAGGTTAAGGTATACTTTAGGCGGCAGACTAGCAACCTGTTAGGTACTATTAAAAAAAAATACTAGAAGTGGCTACAAACGTGAAATAGTCATCGTTTTCTCTATGCAGCGTTTCGTATGCTCTGCCTACCCTGTTTGTGAATACAGCCGTGATGTATAAATAAACTAGCTTTTGCCCGCGGCTACGCTCTCGTTAAATTCGGTGTAACACAGAAGAGATCTTGTTAGTCACAGCCCGCATGCCAATTTATAGCTTTTTACGTTGAAAATTGCAGAATCCTACTATTTTTCCTATCATCATATTTTGGAAAATTCAAATAAAATCTTTATACATTGTAGCATATGTGCTATTCTGATGTATAAGGTACATTGCTGTAAAGTTTCATTAAAATCCATTCAGGAGTTTTTGCGTTAAAGAGTAACAAACATCCAAACATCCAAATAAAAAAAATAGTAGGATGTAAAACCGGTAAAAACGCACCAAGCTCCTAAGCCCAGAAACGAAATATAAACTTTTTACGGGGAAAGCTATCTTAATACTCAGGCGCTGTCCTATTAGGGTTGTGATTTACGGCTTCTCATTCTGCATATGAGAGTATTTCGGCCACAAATCAAACGGCGCTAAGACTTGTGAGTGTCAACCCTGGAGGTCTCCGTCCAGGGAGTTATTTTTCTCGCGTTTATAAGACAACGTAAGACATAGGCGTCGGCGGGGCTTATGGTAGGTGAGTAAAGGTAGATATATAAGTACACTAGCTTTCCGCCCGCGGCTTCGCCCGCGTGGAACTCGGTTATATTGCTGTATAAGGCACACCTATAAGAAAACTTCTCGTTTCAAACGACACACAGCGCCATCGATCTATCATCTATCGATCGATATCGATCTATCATCGATTAATATCGATCTATCAAGCAAACTATATTTTTGTTTTCCCTCGGGAACATCCGGGATAAAAAGTACCCTATTATTTAATTCGGACTTCTATCTTTATGTCTGCCAAATTTCAAAGCAATCGGTTCAGTAGTTACGGCGTGAAAGCGGAACAAACAAACAAACAAACAAACAAACTCACTTTCTGACTTATAATATTAGTAAGGAGTAAGGATGTTTTGTCCCTGAAAAGTTCAAGTTTAAGTGTTTGTCTGTAGCGTAGCTCCATACTCGTAGCTCAGATTGTACCTAATGCAGTTTGTATTATGTGGAAGGTTTTTGGCTAAGTATTAGCAAATTTATTGTTCATGTACATTTATTTATATCTTAGGTATGCTGTCGGGTTTGGAATAATAAAATCACTTCTCTATTTTTCCCGTGGATGTTGTAAGAAGTGATTAAGGTATATTTTAGGCAACAAGCTAGTAACTTGTCAATATCATATCTCTTTTATCTGTTTTCAAACCTAAAATTATGCTTCAAATCCAACTATAACTAGGAAGCGTGAAATAGTCATAGTTTCTTATGTGTCACATTTCGCGTACTCTGCCTATCTCTCAAGACATTATAAAAACTTAACCTAGGGTGCCATCGGTAGCAGGGCCAGACCAAAGTCAAGGAACCTTCTTTACTTACTAACTTTTTTCTTTATAAATATAATACCAATTTGATTTCAATAATCATACAAGATGTCTTTTAGGTTGGGATACGAGGGCTGCACTGAAAGTTTCGGGAAACTAATATTTAAATAACATTTTTTATCACGTATTATACCTTTTTACAATCG
>BHDV01071142.1:306699-328461 GCA_005406045.1 Adoxophyes honmai | reverse complement strand
AACTTCTCGTTTCAAACGACACACAGCGCCATCGATCTATCATCTATCGATTGATCATTGATCGATATCGATCTATCATCGATTGCTATCGATCTATCAAGCAAACTATATTTTTGTTTTCCCTCGAGAACATCATTTTTTTCCGGGATAAAAAGTACCCTATTATTTAATCCGGACTTCTATCTTTATGTCTGCAAAATTCCAAAGCAATCGGTTCAGTAGTTACGGCGTGAAAGCGGAACAAACAAACAAACAAACAAACAAACAAACTCACTTTCTGACTTATAATATTAAGTAAGGATAAGTAAGGATTTTAATTTACTTAAAAGTTGCAACGAAAGATATAGGTTACATCTGCTAAGAGCTCATATCTTACCGCCCTCCCTGCTTATAATAGTTTTTCCCATCTCTATTGTTCGAAGGAGGCGTGGACGTAGAATAAATAACATATGTTACGATTCACGCACGCCATATATTACGTGCCGCGTTATATATGTATGCTATATGTTGTACTGTAATCAAGGGTGAGGTTTTAGGGGATAATATGTTGATTGTTGATGTCGTTAACTTATAGCTAGTTAGATATGAAATGGCTCCTACTTTTAGTTACATATACATACATACGTACAATCAGGCTTATACTCCCAAATGGGGTAGGCAGAGTATATGAAATGCGACACAGAGAAAATATGACTATTTCACGATTTGTAGCCAATTCTCAGATTTGGTATCAGATGGAAGAGGTATAATAGTCACAAGTTGCTAGCCTGTCGCCTAACGCATACCAAGGAAGAAATGGAGAGATACCTTAATTATTTTGAGTACTTTGTCAAAACATACTTTTGCATGGAATTTGGTTTAGAATTACACACACACACACACATCACGCCCGTATGGGGAAGGCAGAGCACATGAATTCAAAAATCCAGTGCCACGTTTAGCAATTTCAGGTTAATCAGATGGTAAAACGTGTTATTGTAGTGACAAGTTGCTAGCCCATCGCCCACAATACACTAACCCTTTCCCAGAGTCGACTCTTACGAGACCCACGGGAAGACAGGGGGAGGTGCTATTCTATCCCGACACCACACGGCAAAATTGGTTGGTTTGGTTTTGGTTGGTTACGAAAACGGGGAAAATTGGTCACTATACCACGCGGACGGAGTCGCGGGCACAGCTAGTATTATGATATTGGCATTTAGTTTAATGTTTGATAGTTCAAAATAGTCATTGGTACGAAACATTGTGGATTGGACAAAGAGTACTCAATGTACATTTACTAGAGGTCGTCGCACCGTTTGTAATGGGGTGATTAATATGGTGTCGAGGTCGTTGACCCGTGTTTTTGTCCCTCAGTGTGCGGAAAACGCGTGACAAGAAAAATTTGGCGACAAAAAGTGTGCCTGTTTGTTCTGCGTTATGGCGAATTTCTGTGGTCTATGGTTATTTTGTTATACTTTACAAAGTGTTGGCTGCAAATCTCGATATGAAATACGAGCGTATGCATTTTTTTTTTTTATGTTGGGTTAAAATAATACCTCTGCAATTCTTCCGTCGATGTCATAAGAGGCGACTAAAATTAGATTTATGTATGTTTTAGGCGGCAGACTAGTAACCGGTCACTATATTATATTTCTTCCATCTTATCTTATTTCAAACCTTAAATTATGCTAGAAGTGGGTGCGTAAAGTAAAAAAGTCATAGTTCTGTCTGCGTCGTATTTCGTGCGCTCTGCCTACCCCATTTGGGAACACAGGCGTGATTCTATGAATTTTTTTACAACTATGAAATGCAGACTCTATTTACAAACACATAATGATGTTTTAGTTCTACCAGTATGTTATAGAATTTTGCCTAGAAGACAATGGCTTTTAAAACAAAAATTAAATCACCTTGACGGAACCCCCAAAGCCTCCACTTAACTCCAGCATTAAACAAACACTTAAAATTAATTACAACTTCAGAACAAAAGAACTCGAGTTTTAGAAAAACCTTGTAAAATTCCATGGCACTGTCACGGTAAGTCGTCGACTCGCGATTGACCGGGTCATTGGCCGCGACCTTGGCTACTTCCTTTAGTAAGTTAGCACAGACTTATATCTAAATAGATACCGCGAGTTCCTGCATTTGTATGAAAACCAAGCGTGCCACTTTTTGTCTGCTGTATCGTCACATGGACGCTTTAGTGATGGGAGTTGACAGTCTGAGTGATCGATTCGAAGTGACGCCGCCGTTCAAGTTGTCCTCTCTCTAGGCAGTTACCTTATCTAAGTGGCACAAAAGTAAATGAAATCGCGTCAAAGGAAGATCATTGCTCTCCCTTTTGGCTCCTTTTTGGCACGCGAAGTACCTACCATCGCGAACAGGGATTGTTGCGCCACTTACCGATGTTTGTAACTTGGTCGTGTAATACTAATCCGATAGCTGACATCTAGTTGGTCTCATCGGTCATTGATTACACGTCTAAATTGCGAACGATGGCAAGTGGCTCAACAATCCCGGTTCGTGACTGTACATACGCTTGAGTCATCTATTTCGATACAAGTCTGTGGTCTTAGCTTAAATTGTTTAAGTAACGACTTGCTTTGAATTTGTTTACGGTTCATGTGCTAGTGGAAAAACTTAAGCCCGTCACAGACTACGCATTTACGATAATATTTTATCAGCGCATAAATGCCATTTTTCCATAATCAAAAGATACCTGACGTATAGGGAGCGATATTGACAGATATATACATATGTTATGTAACAGATATCTTACCGTATCTGCTTAATGTGTGACGGGCTTTAGGCATTGAACTTTTGATGCGAAAATACATCCACAAATTTAATAATTATTACCTACAGGGTAGGTAGAGACAACAGAGCGTCATACCATAGTGCAAGATTAGTAACTTGATAACAAGTCGACGCCAGAAACGTGTGGAGGCAAAGAATATTGAAACAAAACGGAACTACCCACGTTTTTATATCGAGATTCGCTCGACATGTTTCGGGCCAATTCGTGACCCATCATCTGGAGCCACGCGCAACGGCAGCATATAGACGTGCATTCTCCGCTGGCGTGGTGCTCCAGATGATGGGTCTCGAATTAGCCCGAAACATGACAAGCTGATCTCGATGTAAAAACGTAAGTACAGGTAACGGCACCAGTTATGGACGGTTTAAGTTGACAAGCACCAGTGATGGACACTTCATTCATAATTTAAAGACCATAGAGTTGAAAATATGAGTGAGTCTCACGGTAGTTTTATGTAAAATACCGTGGCTACGATGTCAAGCTAAAATGCAGCTAAGTGATAGTATTACCAAGACCGCTCGACATCGTCTCCTCACGCGCGCGCTAAGTGTCGCTTAGCGTAGTCCTCGCTCATCCACCAGAAAGGTGACCAAAGGGGCTATTCTAAAAGTCGATTACAATTTTCATATTTTTAAAAGAAAATCTCTTATTGAAATAAGATGGGTGTACTGACGTTTTTATATCGAGATTATCTGGATATGTTTAAAATGGCAGTTGATTAAAGTAACTATTTAGTCCGTCAGACAGTGTTTCTTTGAAACCAATGTATTGTTCCTGCAGGAAAACGATAACCCATTTCGACGTAGAGTCGTAGACAGAGCCATGAAAAAATCTAGTTATTATCTGTTTTCCCAAACGGAGTAGGCAGAGCACACTAAACATAACAGACAAAGCCGTGAATTTTCACTTTTCGCAACCTCTTCAAGGGTAATTTTAGGTTTAAAAAAAGATGGATGAATTAAAATAGAGACAGGTTGCGAGCCTGTTTCTAAAATCTATCTCAACCCTCCTTACTCGCCTTTTACGACATACCTACATACAATCACGCCTGTATTCTCAAATGAGGTAGGCAGAGCACACAAAACGCTACATCGACTAAAATAACTATTTCAAGTTTGGAGGCTACTTCTAGCAGGTACAGTCGACCAAGAAATTGGTCTACCCCCTCAAGATCGATATTCATTTAAACCTCACGAAATAACAAGGTCGATTTCCCGTCGCCATAACATTATGACAGTGACAATGTCAACCTTGTGATAATTTTGATCGCACAGAAACTTTTGTCAAAAGTGGTAGACCACTTTCTTGGTCGACCGTACAAGAGTGACAGGTTGTTAGCCTATCGCCAAAATATTTATACATACATACATACATAACCGTCACGCCTTATTCTCTGCGGGGTAGGCAGAGACAACAGAGCGCCATTCGCATCTATTCTGACATACTTCTCTCGCTTCACTAACACTCATCACTCTCGTCATACACGCGCGACGGTTTCGGGTACTCCTAATTTGGCCTCCCTTTAGTACATCGCCGATGTCCATAGTCGCCTCTTACGACATCCACGGAAGAAATGGAGAGGTGTTATTCTAAACCCGACACCACACGGATACATCCACGCAAGAAATGGAGAGGTGTTACTCAATTTCGTCATCACACAGCTGACCTTGACTCTTTTTGATTCAATGTCATTTTGAGGCTCAACAGACCGGTACATCGACCCCTTATTTCCCACGCTCGACATTTCCCTGCTTACAGAATACCCCCTTTCGAGAGCACTCCTCCGAAGTAGTCTAATGCATGTTTATTCCTGTTTTAAGTAAATGGATGTCGTTCTTTGTGGAGCACTTTTTTGCAAGGACCTGACAAGTGTCGGGACTCGAGGTGGTGATTCTGTTTAAAAACGTTGTGGATTGGAGGGTAAGGGGTATTGTTTTTGGGTGCTTTTGATGGCATGCCATGTGGAACTTGATGTTTTTTTCTTATAAATTAGGGTGGGAAAGATATTTTGTTCTTTGGACAGAATTTCGAAAATGCTTGTTATTACACAACGGCAGAGCAGTGTTAATATTAGCCTTATTTTGGAAATAATAAAATAATCTAAAGATAAAAAATAACCATCCCAAAACCCACACGGCAAAAACATATTTAATTAGTTGTTTAACTACATTATTACCTACTAACTTCAATCTTTAAAAAAAACGCACACAAATTTAAATCAATGGATGGATTTGAACATGCATTATATTTTATTTTAATCTCAATAAATACAAATTATTTTAATGATGGGATCGAAACGTATGTGCATTTTTTGAAATAGTGAAGTTAGTAATACTTAATATAACTTAAGAAATATGATTTCGCCATGTGGTGTCGGGTTTAGGATAGCATCATCAGCAAACCTGTAAAGCTTCGCTAATTCTGAATTAACTCATTACATTTCCGATGTAAATCCTCGCTTCTGGTAAAAAAAAAATCATTACCAACATCATACAGGTCAAAAACGGAGCGCTTGCCACAGTGAGCCACTTCCATACTAGCCCAGTATGACACGACAACCCACAGCGAAAAGTGAAAGGTTGCGCAACAGCCTTATCTAGGTTTACGCCGCGTTTATGAGAGACGTAATAGCGTGTTCTACGGTATGTGTCACATAAGCCAAGGACACACTAGGCGACAAATGTCCCACGACATTGTGTCGGCGACATGTCAAGCGAAGTCGGTCGATTTCGCCTGACATATCTGGCGACATCCCGCGACTTATATCCGCGTACTTACACGTGTCGCGTCGCGCGACATGTCGAGCGAAGTCCGGTAAGGTGGCGCTACTTCGCCCGACGTTGCTGGGGACACGTGTCGTGGGACATTTGTCCCCTAGTGTATCCTTGGCTTAACGTTACAAGGGTGACGATTTACCTTGTTTTACGCGGGAAAAAGTAGTATTTTTTAATTTTTGTGTCCGGTGAATATGTGCAGATTTAGGACAGATTTGATGAGAATCAAGAATATTTACTTTAAGTGAAAGATTAATATTTATTAACTTTTATTTATATTTATTTGGTTTTATTTATATTTGTTTACTTTTATTTATATTTATTTACTTTAATTGTAAGGTTTATATTTATTTAAACTGAAAGGTTGCGCAACAGCCTTTCTAGGTTTACGCCGCGTTTATGAGAGACGTAATAGCGTGTTCTACGGTATGTGTCACTTATGTTACAAGGGTGACGATTTACCTTGTTTTACGCGGGAAAAAGTAGTAACTTTCGATGTTTGTGTCCGGTGAATATGTGCGGATTTAGGACAGATTTGATGAGAATCAAGAATATTTACTTTAAGTGAAAGGTTAATATTTATTAACTTTTATTTATATTTATTTGGTTTTATTTATATTTGTTTACTTTTATTTATATTTATTTACTTTAATTGAACGCTGAAAGGTTGCACAACTGGCCTTATCTAGGTTTACGTCGCGTTTATGGCTGGCGTAATAGCGTGTTCTACTGTATGTGTCACTTAAATGTTACAAGGGTGACGATTTACCTTGTTTTACGCGGGGAAAAGTAGTAACTTTCGATGTTTGTGTCCGGTGAATATGTGCAGTTTTAGCGCAGATTTGATGAGTATTGAGAGTATTTTACTAAGACTTAGCCGATGAAATGAAAGATATTGAATCTTTGTGCAGGTTCCAAAAGTGTTTCAATAGTATTTATGTCGGAAAGTACTAAGTATGTACCTATAATAAAAATAGATGACAAATAAAATTAGTATAACGTGCGTTTTCGCGGGGTTTTCGTTTCTTTTAAAACAAAATTTTAAAAAATATAGTGAAAATTTTATATGGATTACTCGTGTGGTGTCGGGTCTATAGTAACACCTCTCCATTTCTTCCGTGGATGTCGTAAGAGGCGACAAAGGCGATAGGCCTAGGTATATTTAAGGCGACAGGCCAGCAACCTGTCACTAAGTATTTTATCTGCGTATCCACAACCTAAAAATATGCTGAAAGTAGCCGCGAAACGTGAAACAATTATGGTTTTGTCTATGTAGCGTTTCATGGGCTCTGCCTATTCTATTTGGGAACACAAGCGGGATTGTATGTATGTAGAAACCAACATAACATAATTATGTCAGCATGTTAATAAAGATAGTAAATCCCTGCATAATAATAGTAAAACGGCTTTCATACGCGTAAATACGTTTAACTACCTAAAAGTTAGCCGTAAAACGGTGGCGTTTGCGAGTCGAGTTAAAACTTTAAAATCCTGTTTGCTATTGAAATATGCATTTTAGATTTGAAAAGCTTTAAGCTTTGAATAATCTATTTAGTGTTCTGTGAAATGCAGTCAGGTTAAACATGAAACGGTATCACGGTATTTTAAATAAAGTTTTTGACATTGACAAGATTGTAATAAGGTTTCACAAATAAAGACAAATTAATACATAACATAACATAGCCGTCACGCCTTATTCCCTGCGGGGTAGGCAGAGACAACAGAGCGCCATTCGCATCTATTCTGACATACCTACTTCTCTCGCTTCACTCACATTCATCACTCTCGTCATACACGCTCGACGGTTTCGGGTACTCCTAATTTGGGCTTTATTTAGTACATCGCCGATCTGGTCGATATACGTTTTTCGAGGGCGCCCTCGACCGCCTTTCCCTAACACACTACCCTTGTAAATTTGCTTTAAGTACAAATTAATATAGAAGGAAAAATCGTTTAGTACATAAATACATGGGGTACATGGGGTAGACAGAGCACACGGAGCACTACGTAGATGAAATTACGATTAAGTATTTCACATTTCGTTATCACTTCTAGCATATACATTTTTTTAGGTTTACAGTTGGCAGGTACAAGAATAACAAGTTGCTAGCTAGCCTATCACCTAAAATATACCTTAACCTAAATCATCCAGTGATTTGCAGAAAACAGTGTTTAACAGATTTTTTTTATTTAGTCAGCGCTTTCTAAAAGTCTTTGATTACCAGTATGCGTATACAAACTTTGAAATAGAATACCAGTGTCCAAAGTAGCCATACAATACATACATGCAAATTGTACAAAGAAAGTCTGTAACCATCTCCACGCTACCCTAAGAAACAATAACAAATACATAAAGCCACAAAAAGCAAGTTTGTAAACCGCATACGCCTCTTCAAGTGTCATTTCGGATACCAAAGATCAAGTTACGGCTTCTATATCAAAATCTTATATCAACTTACGACTTAAATGGTATGGGCTTTTACCACAGACTTTTATCGAAATAGATAACTCAAGTGTATGTACTTTGCGAGCCAAAAGAGAGAGCAATGTTCTTCCTTTGACGCGATTTCATTTAGTTTTGTGCCACTTAGATTAAACTTCCTAGAGAATGGACAACTTGAATAAGGCGTCGTCACCTTTGAATCGTTCACTCGGACTGTCGATTCCCATCGCCAAAGCGCTCATGTGACGTTTAGATAGAGAAAAAGTGGCGCGCTCGGTTTTCATACAAATGCAGGAACTCGCGGTATCTATTTCGATGTAAGTCTGTGGCTTTTACGATACACGCTATCTCTCTCGTAATAGTCTGGGAATTGTCCAGTTAGTTACATAATAAAAGCATAGCTTGGATTTCTTCCTGTTTTGTTCAAGGAGTGGCTATTTGTGTGTTTTACAAGCTTTCTATTCGGAAAACAATGTGCGTAAACATAAGTCTAGACAAGTAAGATGTGGTGTCGGGTTTCACTTCTTCATTTCTTCTTTAGGTGTTGTCTAAGGTGATGATTTAGGCGTCAGACTAGCGACTTGTTGCTATTACGGCTTTTTTAAGTACTCGTATTTCTGAAAGTTTGATGTCGGATTTAGAATAACACCTCTCCATTTCTTCCGTGGCTGTTGTAAGAGGCGAGTAAGAAAATAGGTTTAGACGTATCTTAGGCGATAGGCTAGCAAATCACTATTAAGTATACCTACCAATTCCAAACCTAAAAAAAGTCCCAGAAGTGGCCATGAAGCGTGAAATAGCTATGAAGCGTTTCGTGTGTTCTGCCTACCGCATTTAAGAATACAGTCGTGATGTATGAGGCTTCATTTTTCACCAGAATTTTGTAGTTAAAAATAAATTTACCTTCCGAGTGCAGAATTAAAAATGCCGACGTACCTGCAAATGAAAAGGACATTTAATACAAAATCATCGGAACGGTGACTGTTAAAGTAAACGATTAAATGATGATCAATAATGATTGCAATCAGTGCAGGAAATGGGTTCCGCAGCGATCGGATGACGGAAGCGATTTTATTTTTAAAGCGTCATTACCTTGTTTACATTATTAAGCGTGTTTTCGGGTAGTTTCATGGATGTTTACCAATGAAGGGAATATTCGATACAATCAGATTAATGAGACTTGCATGATTCCGATGACTAAAGAGGAAGAAGAGCGGAACGATCCATAATATTATGATGACGATAGTTCGTCAGTTAGGTTAGTTAGGTAGTAATAAAACAGAATGTGAATTGACGGCCGGATAGCCCAGCGGTTAGAGAACCTGACTGTGAAGCTAAGGTCCCGGGTTCGATCCCCGGTCGGGGCAGATGTTTGTATGATGAATACGAATGTTTGCTTTCGAGTCTTGGATGTTTATCTTTATATAAGTAAGTTTATCCGTTGTCTAAACTAGAGACCGATAGGTACTTAAAAGATGGTAAACAATCTTGACGTGTCTTTTTATTTAAACATACACTTTATAAATCAAAATCTTTACATTTTACAATTTAGGTATGAAAAAATCATTTACTTTCATAATTGAATTGTATATTGTAACGATTTTTATTTTTAGACTGTGTATTTCAATAAAAAGACATGTCAAGATTGTTTACCATCTTTTAAGTACCTATCGGTCTATAGCATAGTACCCATAACACAGGCATTAAATTGTCTACTTTGGGACTAGGTGATTGGTGTAAATATAGTCCAGTGATATTTATTTATTATTATGAGCTAGAATAAATAGTTTATTGATTCTGGAGCAAGTAATATACAATTAAAAGTAGACATTATACCTACAATTTATACAATTTAAAGTCGACAGTATCTAGAGAAACTATCACAAATTCAAAGTGCAATTTGCTCAGTATTGATTATGTAAAACCATTAGAGAAGAGCCTTAAGGATTATGGTTGAATTTAGTTACAAAGCTTTTAGGCAAACCAAACAAGTATGACCCAATCGATCAACTAGCATCTAAAATTGAACTGCTAAATCTGGAGATGACTTTAACATACATATATTTCGACAGTGTAAGCAAGTTTACAAGAGAAATGTTAGTAGTTAGTAGTTAGTAGTAGTTAGTAGTTAGTAGTAGTAGTAGTAGTAGTAGTAGTAGTAGTAGTAGTAGTAGTAGTAGTAGTGTTAGTAGTGTTAGTTAGAGCAAGTCAGTCGAGGGCGCCCTCGAGAACTATATCGACCAGATCGGCGATGTTCTTAAAAGAGGCCCAATTAAAAGTAGTTATCCAAGACATAGACTAAATACTAACCATTTCGCGCTTCATACCAGTTTTTAGGTACCAATTAATAAAAGTAGTATATTAGTGACAAGTTGCTAGCCTGTCGTGTAAAATATAGCTAACCCTAGTTTCATCTGTCGCTTCTTACGAACCCCTCAGAAGAAATGGATATATGCTAGATATGCGTGAAATAGTCTTGGTTTATTCTATGTACCGTTTCGTGCGCTCAGCCTACCCTATTTGGAAGTTCAGGTGATGCATGTATTATTTTGAAATCAAGTTTGCTTTATTTTCAATTCGCTTTACTGAAAAAAGTTCGATTTTGAGTTAGGCCATAAAATCATCAACATAACTCGGCCTGCCACCATAATCAAGTCAGTTGTAGCTGTAACAGACCAAATAAAATATGGCAATAACTGCAGACAGAAAAGGAAAGGGGAGACCGTGCCCAAACATCTGGCCGGGCTCCGTAAGTGGGATCGATCAGTATTCCATAAAATTAAACATTCAGCAAACGCGCCTCGGGAAGCGTCGGGCGCGGTACCGGGCGGCGACTGAAGCGATTTCGATCTTTATGTAACCTGTAATTCTGCCTACCCCTCTTGGGAATACAGGCGTGAGAATATGTATGTATGTATGTATGTAATTTATGCCTGTAAAGTAACCACATATTATACAGGATAGCCGGAAATTGGCCACGAATATTTTAACGAGTAGTCGAGGAAACGCGTCTAAAATTTCTCCCGGAATTTTCATGTTAGAAAAATACGAAAATCTGAAAATATTGCCTAGTCCTACGTCGGTTCAACCGCGTAGCGTCGCAGTATCAAACGATTGTAGATTCGTACGCGCCGACTCACGGGAGTTGGGTACGGGACGTAACGTAGGTAAAAGACTAGGCGCAATGACCTGAAAAGCGATGAAACATTTATCTCTCACAAGGTCAATGATGAAAATTTTCATGAAATATTTTACAAGGATTTTCAGACGCGTATACGCAACCACTGGTTAATATTTACGGTCAATTTCCAGCCTTCCTCTATACATACACAAACTGCGGGATGGACCGAGACAACAGACTGCCAATCGCTTCTATTCTCTCATACTTAACCCGCTTCTTTTACATTCATCTCTTTCGTCATACATATTTCACGATGACGCACCGTAAAGTAACTCTACTCTATTGAAGACATACATACACATGCAGATTCTCACGCCTGTATTCCTAAGAGGGGTAGACAGAGCATGCAGAACATAGTCCTCCTCTTTGTCCTTTACAACGCATACGTGAAATTAATGAAATCGCTTCAGCTTTTGACTCGAGCCTCACGGAAAATCCGTCGGTCGCATTCCCCACTTACTGTTAATATGTTTATTTACTTCTACAGATAGGATCCCATATATATTACCCGGCATATATGCAAGAACATCTGTAATTTGTATTCGTATCGCGATTCCCTATTCGCGTTAAATACGGCTTCGGAAAATAATTTTCTACGAGATTTGAATGTTTAATAGGAGTTAATGTTTGCGCGGAAAGTCGTGCTGTTAAATATTTCGAGTTGCGAGTTCTGGTAACGTGTCTCTATGTTTTAGTGATTATTTTAGCAATTGAAATTGAATTTGAGAAAGGGAGTTTCCCGTGTGGTGTCGTGTTTAGAATAACATTTCGTCGCTGTTCCTACAAAAATCGCTATGTGCATTTTTTCGATTTTTGGTTTTTTATGCCATTTTGAACCTTAGGTCCATATACGTATGCTCTAAAAACGGCGTGAAGCTATCTTTATTATTTCTGCATGTGAAAAAATAACCATGTGAAGTTTGTAGGTCAAAATGTTCCCTTAAAAACTCCTTAAAAATAACTAAGTGTCACTAATCACATAGCAGGACCGTTTCATATTCATATCACGCGAAAATTTGGTCCGATATGTGTCTTTCGGAGCACACATAGCGAATTAATTCGATTGTGTCGTTCGCGTTCGACATGTGTTTTTCGGCACATAGCGATATTTTAGTAGGAGAGGGCTTAAATATTTATCGCTATGTAACAAATTTCTGTTTTTCCATGCGTATAAAATTCAGTTTTCACTATATCATTATAAAACAATTATCATTTCATGTACAAAATCACAAGGCAATAGCACAAAAAAAATTACTAACTTTCCATACATGGTTAATGAGGAAATCAGTTTTTTGTGTCTCCTGAAAAGTTGGTTAAAAACACATAGCGATTTCTGCAGGAACAGCGACGATTTCACTATTTCTTCCGTGGATGTCTTAAGAGGCGACTAACGAAATAGGTTTATTTTTAGGCGACGGGCTAACATCCTGTCACACTATCGTCATTATCTGTCCCACCAGCTCTGACTAGTCCTGACGTGTATCTAAGGTCCCCGTCCGTGATCGGAACTGTTCAACTCTTGCTAGAACCGAACGGCGGTACTCGGAGATGTATGAATGCGAACGTGTGCTGCTACCAGCGCTAGGCTACTAACAGTAGCGTCGTGCAGATGCGAACACTGCGAACAGCTTTGTGGAAAAACGCCGTCGTCCCGTCAAAAGACGTCGCTTTGCGTCGGCCGACCGTGGCCGTGCCAATTGACGTCTAATTCGTTATTAATCAGTAGAGATAATGATTTTTCCGTACGCGATATGCCAAAACAGCGTCGACTAGTTAAGGGAGAGTCTTAGTTAAGTTACCTACAAACATCTGTATTAAGTTTAATTTATCGTTAATTTTCGACAGTGGAGTCACATCACTATTTTTGACTAGCAAAACACTGTCAATATAGGCAAAGTTATCTCAGTATTCGATTAAAAAAGTAGACTTTTGCATTCTCTCGCTATTCCGATTACAGTCTAGGATTACAGAACCGATGACACTAAACCTGTGAAAGAAGTGAACAAACACTCGTCTCGGTTTCGGGGACGAGTGCCGGCATTTGAATAAAACTACTCTGAAGGAAAAGGACCTCTCGAAACCTCTCTACGATATGAGACTTTGATGTGAGGATGTGACCCGGTATTTTGTGCTTCGTTTTGGCTTTGGCCATTTTTTACTGGACTGAAATAGTAATAGTTATTTATCATCATTCAGCCTGAAAAAATGCAGCAAAATGACATCATGTTTTGCAGCCACTTCTAGCATAATTTTAGGTATAAACGCTACTAGGTTAGGGCTCATAAATGTCCCACTCGCAAAATGTCCCACCACCACGAATCGAATGAGCCCACACTCGATGGACGCACGGAACATTTTACGGAAGGGACGTTTTGCGAACGGGACATTTTGAGAAAGGGATGTTTTGCAAACGGAACATTTTGAGAAAGGGATGTTTTGCGAACGGGCCGTAATTTATGTGACGGGACATTTTGAGAACGGGACATTTTGCAGAGGGGTCGTTTTGAGAATGGGACATTTATAAAAGGGACCTTTTGTGAAAGGGACATTTCGCGATTGGTACATTATGAGCCCTAACCGTATACTATTGACAGGTTGCTAGCATGTCACCTAAAACTCACCTAATATATTTCCTTAGGCGCTTCTCCATGGAAGAAATGAAGAAGACGAAGAAGTGTCATTCTGTCCCGACACCACGCAGGACTTAACTTTATCTTTATTAAAAAAAAGGGAAATATCCAGGCTATACGAAAATTTACATACAAGATAGTAAGTACCCTAACCTATTACATAACTGCTTAAACTGTAGGTACATGAAACAAATAGGTACCATCGAACCAATTGATTACTGACCTACCATAGAACCTTTTCACAGTTAACGTCATAGTGACATTGCATTGATTGACAAAGGAAATGTTTATGACGTTTATTGTGACAACGTTCTGCGGTGGGTCAGGAATCAGTTGGTTCGATAGTACCTAATTTTAAATTACATGCCCAAGTTACACGTGTGCTATATGCTTATATGTAATGTAAAGTTTTATGCACCGGTAAGTTGCGGCGGCTGGCCAAGTTACGCTGAGTTACGCCAAGTTACGCCGAGTTACGCCAAGTTACGTAACTTAGATCTTGTTTGATGTTTGCCCTAATGGATTCTGTGTTACTAGCTTACAAGTGGTGCAAGCTCATAAATAGCCAATTACAAGATCGATTATGTATGCTTGTATGTATGTATATGTGTCTGAGACTCTTTCTTGCGCATAAAACACTTCCAACTACTTTTACTTATAAAATAGAGCAACGGTATATGACGTTGAATTTACTTGGAAGAGTTTTGGTTATAAAATTTTATTTATTTTTATTTTAGGCAAAAAATATCTGAACGTATTCACAAAAATACAGCCCCTTATATCAAAATAATTTTTATCGGTTCCATTGTATAAAATGTGTTGTCTATGTCACGTTTTGTGTGCTCTGCCTACCTCATTTTAAAACATAGGCGTGATCGTATGTATGTTGTATGTATGCAAAACTACTCCACTTCACAACACACTATATCCACGACAATGTGACGGCAAGCCTACAAACTGTCCAATCCACGTAATGCCCATATATTTCATTTCTAAAAACCTTTATAAATATTTGAGGTACGCTAGGGTTGCATTCTGGATGCCGCTTCGCTATCTGAAATATTGAAGTGGTACGGGGCCGGGCATAAGCGGCAGCGGACGCTGAAGCGGTAGCGGTTTTAATATTTTTTATAAAACTTTATAGGCAGTTGTGTTTGTAGAATGGTCTTACTTTCTTTACAGGTAACAAAGATACCTACTAAACCGTGCAATTATATTTTTTAGTTAGATTTTTAGCTGGAAAAAGGGTTGCGCGAATTTACCCTCACTACAAAAAATCTTTCCACCTTTTACATAATATAGCATTAAATTACTCGCGTTTATCGTTATACAAACTTTGGTGATTCTCACTCATATTTTTAAATACTTACGCGGGACTTTAATCACGCCTTGGTAATGATTTTTATAACCTCGGCGTTTCGCCGCGTAACAGCGACTGTGGTTACGAGTAGACTTACCACTGTCTACTCGTGACCACGGTAGCTGTAACGTGGCCAAAACGCCGAGGTAATTACTCGCGATTCTCTATGAAATTCGTCTTTTCAGGATCTATTGAAAAACTACACACGTATAATACCTATCATTATGCAACAGTTGTATAAACATCTATTATTTACTCCGCTGCTTCTTACGCCACAGCCTGCCCCAAGCTCATTGGCCAAGGAGAGCTCTGCACTCGTCTTTTGAACTTATTAAATTAAGGGATATTGTTGTTCGCGCAATTTTGGCGGGAAAGGAAATCCAAAATGGCTGCCAGCACTTTGGTTATGATGAAATTGGTGCTAGAAGCAACGATTATTATAACGGCGCTTTGAGATTGTGTTCACCTTTAGAGGTTTTTGTTTATAAATTGTTATGTGGTTCTACCTAAATAAATATCTCGCCTGTTCCGAAAAGAGTTGGCAGAGATGAAATGTTACTAGACAAAACTATGACTATTTTAGGTTATGTAACAACTTTTAGTATAATTTTGGTTTGGTTTGGTTAGTTTTCTTGGGTTTATTTTCAGTGATACGTTAGCAACATGTCACTATTTTCCCTCTTTTCTCTCCCTCATTAAAATCATGTTGACAGTGGCTCCAAAGCGATTGTATGCATTGTGCGCCGGACTTTTTGCGCGTCGTGTGCGTACTGCATATAATTCCATAGGTTCTATTTTCACAGATTAAAAAGTCCGTCGCGGATAGTCTGTATATCATAGTCTGATAGGGCCATAAAAGGTGCGTCTTCTGCACGTTTTAAATACGCCATTTGCTGGGGACCTTAACCTATATACTTAGTTGCCTTATACGATCCACGAAAAAGGCCATATTTACAATATATTAGATTATTTAGCTCTCAATATTTCACCTTACAGTAACGTACTCGCGCTATTTTCATGTCAGTAACGACGGCAAAGTTTATGAATAAATGAAACCTAAAGTTTGAGAACAACTGGTTTAATTAGCGAAAGTTTGAGATGCAGCTAACTTTATTTGCTAGCCTCTGGCTAGGATTTAAAGCGGTGTGCTGAAAACTCAACTACCCAGTGTTGATGTTGGCTACAAAGTCAGAAAGGCTAACGGCCAGCCAAAATGACATTGATATTACCGTGAGGTCTTGGTTCATTGGGCGAATAACGCCCTTCCATTTCTTCCGTAGATGTCGTAAAAGGCGACTAAGATTAGGGTTAAGGTATATTTTGAGCGACAGGCTGGAAACCTGTCACTGTTATACCTCTTTAATCTGCAAAATTATGCTGGAAATGGCTAAAATTGTGAAATACCATGGTATGCTACATTTCGTATGCTCTGCCTACAAGTGTAATCTATCTATCTATCTGTGTGTCCCGGCAGGATAGATGGCAAGATTGGAAGAATTTTGCGCATCACTTTTATCTGCTGGGGATTGTACGAGTGTGTGTGTATGTGTGGTGTCAGACTAGGATGGACACTTCTCCATTTCTTTCGTGGATGTTGTAAGAGGTGACTAAGGGCATAGGTTAAAGGTATATTTTAGGCGACAGGCTAACAACCTGTCACTATTGTACTTGCCACCTTAAAACCAAAAAATATTAAGCTAGAAGTGGTCACTACGCGTGAAATTGTCATCGTTTTGTCTATGTAGCGTTTTGTGTGCTCTGCCTCCCCCATTTAAGAACATAGGCGTGATTGTACGTCTATATTATATGCGATATATTAGCCACGATGCAGTGGTTACCAACCGACAGTCTTATTCAGCCCAAAAGCCAGGTGTTGTCAATTTTCCGGGCCGCTGGCAGGCAGAGCATCAAACTTGTGCTAATTGGTAGCAAGTTGGCCAAGAATTGGTACGATAAGTTTGGGTCAGGTGCATTGGGGACGTTGGGGTTATATGAACACTTGAGAACTTGTCCTGTAGTTGGGGAAGTTTGGGGAGAATCATACATATATACATTAAAGTATACACCGCCGCGACAAGCCGCTTGTAGTTTCATTTAACTATCGATAACAGTTAGGAACTTAATCCGTAACCTTAGGGCTTAGATACTTCGATATTTTTACATGATACTAACACATTTGTATGGATATCGATTTTTTTCCGTGTCGTAAGAGGCGTAAGGAAGAACCTGTCAGTGTCACATTTATTCCATACTAGCTTTCCTCCCGCGGCTTCGCCCGCGTGGACTTCGGTTATATTGCGGTATAAAACGTACATTCCCTCGGGAATATAATTTTTTTCCGGGATAAAAAGTACCCTATTATTTAATCCGGACTTCTATCTTTACGTCTGAATAATTTCAAAGCAAACAAACAAACTCTCTTTCCGATTTACAATATTAGTAAGGATGTTTTTAATCCTAAAATTATGTTAAAAGTGGCTAACAAACATTTGTTTTCTCTGTATTTGTATATTTAGTATGTAATGGTGTTATTTCTTTTTTTTTTCAGTAGCTTTTTGTAAATGTACCATACTTACTTCACTATGTTTCTGTAGCCTCTCTTTTTGTCGGTCTCGATAATTCAGTTTCATCTCTGCCTCTTAAAGGTTGGCTGTAAAAGATCCGTTAACGGATAAGTCGGCTTTTGTACTTTAAAATATGGCTTCCCAATTTTTATGACATGTTTCTTTTGTACAATAAAGTGTTTACTTACTTAAACACTCACGGTTTTAGCTTTGTGAAGCTAGCCCCATTCACGAATACCTACCTACAGGCGTGATTAATGTACAGTCACGAATAGGGATTGTTGAGCCACTTGCCACTGTTCGCAATTTAGACGTGTAATCAATGACCGATGTGACCGGCTAGATGTCAGCTATTGGATTAGTATTACTCGACCAAGTTACAGACATAGGTAAGTGGCTCAACAATCCCTGTTCGCGATGGTATTTTTGAGTCGATTTAAAACTGACAAACAGTTAACTTTGCTAGAAAAAGCCCACAAATCCAAGTCAACTGAATCGTAAGCTCAGTAACTCCGTCATGTTATATCCTGATTATTATCGATTAGCATGGGCATCGTTTATTGGCCACGTAATAGCTTTTCCCTGTTCCGGCTTACGAGTGGTCACCGATTTCCCAAAGCCGTCCTAGGGTTGGCTGCAATTTGGGGACACTGAGTTTCTGCATTACAAGCATTGCATGTTCCTAAATTGGGTGAGCTGAGCACACGAAGTGTGATATAGAGAAAAATGTGACTATTTTCCGTTTTGTACACATTTGTAGCATCATTTTAGATGTATAACAGATGGTATCATAGTGGCAGGTTGCTAGCCTGTCGTCTAAAGCATACCTTAACCCATTTCCTTAGTCGTATCTTACGATATGGAAATGGAGAGGTGTTATTCTGATCCGACACCACACCAGAGACTCATAAATTTATCCCAAAAAACTTGAACACAATACTTTGTAATTGTATAATTTTGACAACTAATGTGACTTACTCTTTAGTAGTAAAGTTTTTATGTAGTTTTCAGTCAACTCAAAACTGCCAACTCAAAACCTAAAGGATATGCTTGAAGTGGCCACGATACGTAAAATAGTCATGGTTTTGTCTATGTAGCATTTCGTGTGCTCTGCCTACTCCATTTGGGAATACAGGCGTGATGTATGTACATAATATTTATGTATGTTTCTAAATTTTCTCGTTGTACTTGTAGCGTCAATGCATTTACAACATTTTACTTTTTATGTAGTTTTCAATTTGTATTGACTAATAACAAGGGTGTTCTCTGTCCACAGCGGAAGAGCACCCTGTGTTTTCAGCCCTGCGCCACCCCTGACATATCAATGCAGGCTTAATAATCGCTGAACCGTATTTCCGCTACGTAGATCACAATTTCACCGAAACCCATATACTAATTAAGCCTCAATGTAATCCGCAACTGCACATCGGTGGGCAACTAATTTTTTAATAAAAAAAAATGGTTTCTCTTCAAATAACATACATACATACATACCATCACGCCTCTTTCCCACAGGGGTAGGCAGAGACCACTTTGTTCCACTTGCTACGATCCTGACATACCTCTTTTGCTTCATCCACATTCATTAGTTTCTTCATACATGCTCGTCGATTTCGGGTACTCTTGACCTGACCTGTTTCTAAAACGTCCGCGATGTGGTCACGGAACGTACGTCTAGGTCTTCCCCTCCCAACACATCCATTCACACTCCCAGCATAGATCTGTTTAGTCAATCTTCTTTCATCCATCCTCTCTACATGTCCAAACCAGCTAAGCATACTTCTTTCTATTCTAGTCACAAAAGTCTAGTTTCAAATAACACCGCTCCATTTCTTTCGTGGATGTCGTAAGAGGCTAGCAACCTCTTACCATAGTAGGTACCTGTGAACT
Organism: Adoxophyes honmai; assembly: GCA_005406045.1. NCBI lineage: Eukaryota > Metazoa > Arthropoda > Insecta > Lepidoptera > Tortricidae > Adoxophyes > Adoxophyes honmai. The sequence goes on along the minus strand of BHDV01071142.1, from coordinate 308,819 downwards.
TGAAACGCTAAAATTTGCTAGATGTGTTTACGAAACGTGACATAGTCATGGGTTTGTCAGTTGTGTTTCGTGTGCTCTGCCTACCCCATTTGGGAAAATATACGTGATGTATGTATTGTATTTTATTCCTTTAATTATTACATTTCACAAATGATTAAACAACTATAACTAGAATCCCTAAAAATATTTGTTTAGCCCAGGTTGTTTTAGGTTTTTTTAGGTTTTATCTCATTAACTTTTCTTTTTTGTTTTTTTTTTCCTGCCAATCGCCTGAAGGCAGGGATCCTCTCGGGGATAAGTCCGCCTTTGTACATGAAGCTGTTATTCTGTGACTTGTTTTATGTGCAATATATAAAAAGTCATACAATACAATGCAATACAAAACCATACGTCGTCATAGTAAAGTAAAACACATTACCTCACATAATAGTAAGAAGTTATTTTCCCTCGTTGATATCTCGAACAGAATTTAAACTTATTTTCCCATGTCGAGTTATCTGTCACCCAGTTTTCCCGGGACCTACAAATGGGAATACGTTTCAATAAACTCAAGGAAATATTATTTCCTTTGATGTGCTGCTTATAATGTAAAGCGCGGAGTGCACTATAGTATGCGCACATTTTAAATACATACATACATACAATCAAGTCTATGTTCCCAAATGGGGTCGGCCTTTGCATACGACGTGACAGACAAAACTGATAATTATTTCACGCTTCGCAGCCACTTCTAGTATAATTTTACGTTTGAAAACAGATGGAAGAAGAATAGTGACAGATTGCTAGCCTGTCGCCTAAAGCGTATCTAAACTTATCTCCTTAGTGGCCTCTTACGTTATCCACGGAAGAAAAGGAGAGGTGTTATTCTATCCCAACACCACACAGGACATTTTTAATGTGTTTCTTTAATGTGGACACGACTACATTTCAGCCAAAATCTACAAAAGAACGTTATAAATGTTTGATACAAAAACACGATATAATATAATCAAAAATAATGACTAGTCACGTCTATCAACTTGTAGTTGCTTTTATTGTATAACTGAGTCTACAATAGCCCTAAAGACATTTAATGGGATGAAGGCAATGATTAGATTTTTTAAGGATTTGTGTGTGTTCTTTCCTTTATGGCAATAAAAGAGATGTTGCGATAAAATATTCTTGAGCAGTTTGCCTTATAAAAATGATGCAATTTTAAGTTTCCTCGACATTGTGAAACTAGCTTTACGCCGTTGCATCGGTATCAGACACGGCGATGTCAAATTACGCTCGTGTGTACTCGGCACTGTGTAGGGTTGCTGCTATGAAAAAAACGTTTTCATCACAGTTTATGAACAATGCCTTCCGTTTGCAAAAAGTAATTGGCAAAACCATGAAAAAACTGTTCTTCCATCTGTTTGGTTAATAAAAATGTTTATTGTTCTTCCCTACAACTAAATGTGTCTCCATACCGAATTTCGACAAAAATATAAGTACGTGGTTGAACCGTGACTTGATTTGTTTTTATATTTCGTTTATAATTTTATTTGTGATACAGAGGTACCTACTTCAATTTTATTTAAATGTAAGTATTGAAACTAATACTCGCATTTGTTCTACTTTAACTACTAACTTAGTATTATCTCACAAAAATACGTTTTAAAAAAAAACACTTTACTTCCTTATCCATCCATCTCTGACAACCCTCACGTGTTGAATGGAGACTCCACAGAGACGAAGAAATATTTTTAAGAGAAATATCATTCCAACCAATTCCGAAACTCTTTGAGGAGAGAAATAGGTTTTTAAGTTGCAGGAAATGTTAGATCTTGTTACAAAGACTTAATGTTTGAGAACCTTAAGGGCTAGGAACGAACTGCACTACGACTGCGTTGGTTTGCAATATTGCAATTGCAGTTATTGTGAAATGCATTGACAGTTATAATGCAGTCTTTAGCAGACAGGTTATAATGGTCGAGATTTTTTTTTCCACCATAACACCTCTCCATTTCTTCGTGGACGTCGAGAGGGGGTGCGTAACGACCGCTATAAAAATATTTCATATAATATTACTCGATATAACGCCTTTTCATATAATTATTGAATCAAATAACAACATTTGATATATTTAAATATAATAT
>BHDV01071142.1:287125-301899 GCA_005406045.1 Adoxophyes honmai | reverse complement strand
GTGAAAGACGGACAAACAAACAAACAAACAAACAAACAAACAAACAAACAAACACACTTTCACATTTATATATTGGTACGGATGGCACGTAAAAAGGTATTTTGTTTTTCTTTCAGCAATTGCTTATGAGTACTAATTTATTGCACGAGAGAGCGATATATTGCGAACTGACAAACTTATAAATATCTAGGCTCAGTAAATTTACCAGCCTTTTTTTCAACATTTTGTCATTTTATTTAATGCAATGGTGGTCTTTTCTTAATTCAGAACCACGAAGATATATTATACATGTAATTCATGGGAAATAACCGTATATGTTTCATACCGTGTGTGCTACCTGTTTGATATCGGGGTTATAATAACATCCTTTATTTCTTCCGTGAATTTTATAAGAGGCGATTAAGGCAAATCGGTAAAGGTATACTTTAGCCCCATCGCCCAAGCCCTCTCATACTGAAAGGAGGCCTGTGCCCTGCAGTGGGACGTATATAGGCTGATGATGATGATGATGATGATGATGATGATGATGATGATGATGATGATGATGATGGTGATACTTTAGGCGGAAGGCTAGTAACCTGTCACTATTTTACCTCGTATATTTAACTTGGTACATTTTTTTTTGTAAAAGAGGTTATGAATTTGAAGTAATTCATGTCTTGGTCTATATAGCGTTTCATATGCTCTGCCTACCCCGTTTGGAAATACAGGCGTAATGTATGTATGTATACCGTGAATCCATTTATGTTTGGTAGATAGACAATGCGGATAGGCACATAATTGCAATGTGGTCAACGCTATGCTTCCAACTTGTGGCTGAACTATGTGTAGGTAGAGTGACGTATTTTCAATCTGCCGTGGCTAGTTGTGGGAATGGCGCTGCCACATAGTTAATTACGTTTCTAGTAGGTGAAGTGTGATTGTAATTGTTCATTATATTCTGACTGTGCTTAAGAAAATAATCCTAAACACGTCCCGCTCTTCACAGGTTCTGTGCGGTGGGGACTTCACACACAGCATTACTTCATTGTACCTACTGGTGTTCGTAAAGTCTTGATAAATTTTATATGAATACCAATGTCGTAAAAATTCGATAAAAACAAGCGAATACATACATAAATACAGTGAATGTTTTATTTTTTAACCTCGTAAGGCCCCGCGTACTTTATAAAGTACAAATTACTAGTAAGCATAACAGCCGAATGTACTTCATTAAGTACAAATTATTCAGTGGAAAATGAATTTAAAGATCAGGTTACGTAAGATTCAACATTTAAAGCCATGAAATTTTTGTCTGGGTCTGAGGCCCTAAATTAAGTAATTAGAGTCAGGGATTAGGAGGTAAGACAAGTTAAGAGGCAAAATAGTGATAGATTGCTAGCCTGTCGCCCTTATTCTTATGTCATCTATTACGACATCAATGAAAGGGATCGAGACAATTGAACGTTAAACTACCGTGAGACTCACTCATGTTGAAAATTTACGGATAACTCACGTTTTCAAATCGAGCTTAGCTCAACATATTTCGGGCTAATTCGTAGCTCTTTATCTAGGACCCGCGGCGGCTGCTGCTGCCAAACGCGCACTCATTATTATTTAAAATCGTGAGTTATCCGTAAAATTTTCAACAGAAGGGAGGCATGTTTTACTAAAACCGGTAGAACAGGGCAAAAAAAGCGCTAAAAAGCTATAGAGTGCATAGCAAAACGAGTCCCACTAAAATAAATAATAGTGATTCTGGAATCGTAATCGAATCTGCAGGGAATTATCGAAAAGCTCGATGGCTGCATTCAGTTGCAATCGAAATGTTAATTTAATTTTAACTAAGCTTGTGGATTCGATTTCAATTTTAGTTCTAATTTAGTGCGGGTTTTGTTTACATAATGTTACAAAGTGCAGTCTGTTGTTACTCCTAAATATAGAAGTCAAAAATTACAAGTTACGTAAGTTAGCTTAGAAAATATGTTCGGTATAGTCACATGAATTTGTGGAAAATGAAAAAAAAAACTTCCTGCGTGTGTTTTTCTATCACAGTTTTCCATTTCTTCCATGATTATGACTATTTCACGCTTCGCAGACACTTCTAGCATAATTTTAGGTTTGATAACAGATGAACGAGGTAGTATAATAGTGACAGTTTGCTAGCCTATCGTCTAAAAGTCTAAATCATACCTAAACCTATTGCCCTAGTCGCCTCTTACGACATCCACGGAAGAAACGCAGAGGTGTTATTTTAAACCCGACACCACACACGATGGAAAATAAAAAGATGTTTAAAATATTTAAACTACTTCCCCTTGATGTCCCATACTTTTGGGAAGTGTAAACTTGACTTCGATTGGGTAGATGACTAAAAAAAACTATTTAGTCCATCAGATAGGTCACCAAAAATACTGTACACATATTTTTTCTTTTATTTGACAGACGAAAAATGACGATAATACAGTGCCTAAAAGTTTCGCGTGACGCGCGACGTAAAAACTGTACTCAAACGTGACGTCACGAGCCCCCACAAAGGAAGTTTGATGATCTGTACCTTTGTCGATGTTTAATTATTTGATAAACTAAAAAATATGTGTCTCATTTTTTTCCATAATCTAACTTACGGACTAATTAGAATGATATATTTTTAACCCTGTCATCATCCCTATTGAGTACATTTCATCCAAATCGCCCATGAAGCAAGAAACTCAGCAAAAGCAATATCGCATTATAATAAACGTCACAAAAGCCAGACAGACAACAAACGAAAGGCAAGACAAAGACAAAAGTAAAGAACAAGTCTCCAATAACGAATTTGTCGGAACTTTTAATGGCGAAACTATAACAAAGTTGGAGTTGGACGTCGTACGGACAGCTCGTGTCGGACGACACGCTGATATGACGTGACGACACGACATTGTCGCTCGTAAGTACACGAAGGGAGCGATTTTTGGATCACGCTTTATAGTTCTGTTCTATGTTATTTATTTATTGTATTTTCAAATAAAGACAGTGCACACTTAACGCTACACATCTTATAAAATACGGATAACTCACGTTTTAAATCGAGTTTAGCTCGACATGTCACAACGTAACTACTTACGTAACATAACATAAATATTATGTGTACAATCCAAACTGGTTACAAAAAATGTTGTTAAATATATTGCTGCTCCTCTCTACTGCTCAAAGGTTGACTGGCAGAGATCCCTTTTGGGATAAGTCCGCCATTGTACTTTGTGCTTTTTTGTAACCTGTGTTGTTATTTATTTTTTGTACAATAAATAGTTTTTTACTCACATGTTTCGGACTAATTCGTAGCCCTTCATCTAGGAGCCGCGGCGGCTGCTGCTGCCAATCGCGCACTGCGTGCCAGCGCTCAATTAGCGCGACGGTTTAATGTTCAAAGTAACGCTGCGTAGACAAAATTATGACTAAGTATTTCACGTTTTGTGGCCACTTCTAGAGTATTTTTTAGGTTTTAAGTTGGCAGGTATACTAGTCACAGGTTGCTAGCCTGTCGCCTAAAATATACCTTACACTTCTTGTGTCACTGGTTTTCGTAAGTATAGGTATGTTTCAAAATAAAAATTAAAACTTTTTTGTGAAAAGGCCTAACGCCACAAAACAAATATGTAGATAGGTAATTGCTACTTTTATCCCGAAGAATGTACATCGTTTTGTTTAATTTTTTGAAGACGAAAATGTTTATAAAGTTTTTTATTTTATTTGCCTAATACCTAATGATATGACGTAAGCTAATGAAAACTCCAAAGTCTTCGAGGTACATAAAATTATTGCCTTCGAAAGCCCAAACTTATGATTTGTTTCAACAGGCTAGTAGCTGGGGAGGCGTACTAAATACATATATTTATATTATATTTACTTTGTAGGTGGCGGATACTTCTAAGCATATATCAATAAACCATTCAGTCGCTCACCGTAACTTTCATTGACGTCTCACCTACTACAATGGTTATAAAAGATGTCAGAAGAGACGTGAACTAACATTTATTTACCCATCTTCTACTACTACTTCAGCTTTGATTTCCACCGCAAAACCATACATTTCATACACACAAAAACAAGCGTGTTACAAAAGGTCACAATCCGACAAATAATAGGACATTACACTTCAAAATGGCCGCCAATTAAGCATTGTATAGCTTTGCTGCCTGCGGCCGACAACTGTCAATGCGGTGTCCAATCCACGTCAAATCCCTCGTGCATGTACCTGCAACAATGAAGAAAGATTGCTGTGAAACGAGTTGGATAGGGAACAATTGACATTTAAACTTCGATGAAAAATGTTAGTAAATTTTACAGTATCGGGTTTTTGAAGTGAATGTGATGGAAATGTGGGTAGTTGTGAGCCAGTGTTACTAGTATTATGTCGTGCTAATTTAAATGCACGCATTGTCCCCAAGCATGTCGAGCTAATTTCGTAACAAAAACGTGAGTGTGCCCGTTTACTTCACTACAAGTGAGTCTTGGTAGTTTTATATTTAAAGTTACAGTCGTCAAGTAGCCACTTGACTTAGGCCGTGGTCGCCTTCACCCGCCGCCCGCGGCCGACAACGGCCCGCCGCCTGCGGCGTCTGAATGGTATGTTCGGGAATGCTCGGGAGTGGTCGTTTTCGCCCGCCGCGTGCGGCGTTCGGTTTACTACTATTATTCAGACGCCGCGGGCGGCGGGCCGTTGTCGGCCGCGGGCGGCCGCGGGCGGCGGGTGAAGGCGACCACGGCTTCGGCTTTACCTACGCATTTTTAAAGAGACGCGTGGCGTCTAGGGTCGCGTCTGTACGCACGACCCGCAGACTCAAACTTATGCGTTTACGGAGAAGCGTTTAAGCGTAACGCTGATTTCACAGCTGTCCGGGAGACCCGTACGGGCTGTTGCTACGGTCGCCCGGAGCGGGATCACAAAAATTAAGAACTAGCTGCAGCGGGTCCCGTGTGCACCAATCCAAGTCGCTGTGAAACGATGCTCTAGTTCCTCATTTGTGCTCCTGCTTTTGGCGCCTATAGCAACAGTCCGTACGGGTCTCCCGGACAGCTGTGAAATCTACCTAAGGCCGAACTTAGTCTGTGAAAATAGAACCTATGGAATTATATGCTGTAACGCACGCGACGCGCAAAAAGTCCGGCGCACAATGCATACAATCCACGCAGACTTTTTGTGCACCGCAGAATCGATCGCACAAAAAATCTGTCGTCTGCGCTGCGCCTAACGCCCCGCCAGACGCTACGCGACGCGCCGCGTCTCCTTAACCAAGGCTTAATGTATTCCAACCCAAGCTCCAAATAGAACGGTGAAATTAATTTCGATTCCAATTTAATAACATGGTTTCCAGCTTGAGCTATGTAAGTCACGTCAAATTAATCTGACCCGAGATCGCGATCCAAGGCTTTGGGGTGAAGGGTTAAATTTTAGGTAAATAATTTGGGTAATTGGCTTGCTTGGTGTCTAGTTAGGACACTAGTTGCACCTTCAGTTCTCGCGTAAAGTCGCAAGAAAAATCTCCGTCGCGTATATGCGTTTTCGTGTCTTTTGCGCTGTGTCGTTGTCGAATCGTAGATTGAACGCACACATGGTCGTTCGGGGACCTGAATATGCGTTAAGTTAAATTTAAAATACATCGCGAATTTTAATTTCTTTATTAAAAGGGTATTATGGTCGTATTACCGTGAAACCAGGTTAAAACTTACCGAAGTAGAATACTAAGAGATGACGTTAGGGCTGCCACAGTGATTTAAAAAAATCTTTATTTATTTTCTTTATTCAGTTCATTAATATTTGAATCACGTCAAAACAACACAAATAAGAAAACCATAGGTAGGTACACTTAAAAACCATTTTGGTAGAAACAGCCTAATTCTGATAAAATACTTAGGCGAGAAACATCCTAAATACTGATACTGCTGCCACTGAGTTTAACAGCAATTTTAAATTTAGCTTTAAGTGCTGCGCAGATGACAGACTATCCGTGACGCACTTTTTAGTCTGTGAATATAGAACCTATGCAATTATATACAGTAACACACGACGCGCAAGAAGTCCGGCGCACAAATGCAGAATTTTTGTGCGCCGCAGACTCGATTGCACAAAAAGTCTGTCGTCTGCGCTGCACCATAACCTATTTCTAAGGCTGATGGCAAATACCGCTTTCAAGTGAACCTTTATTTTTGGTTATAACATTTCATATCATTTTTAACTAACCCGCATTCATTTCACTCACAAAACATTAACTCACATACTAAAATTTAACGAAACACCTCACCCCCTCTAATTCACATTCAGCTTTTCCTGTTATTCATTAATTTTGGACAACCCTACGCGGAATAGAGCATGTGGCAACACAATCTGCATAATTTCAACACACGAGAGGTGATCCCTCACGGCGGTCACTTTGACCCCGTCTCATTAACCCGGCGGGTGTACACACAGACATACAGTAGGCCATGGAATAACACAGAATCCTAGTTATGTACAAGGCTTTAAGGAAGCGTGTTGCCAAAATGGACGGAGTATAGTGATATTGAATCCGACATTGAACTTATCTGGTAATATTGAATCCTTTGTATTTCTGATCTTGGAATGAGCGGGGATTGGTATTGTACTAATTTATTGGTGTTGTATACATAATAATATATTAACTGTATGAAAACTTTAACAAATATTGTAATTTCGTATTAATCTACTGTAGGTAAGTGAATTGTAATATATTTTTAGAGAAATAAACTCTCAAACCATAACCATAAAATTCAAATAATGTGTGCCGGAGTTTGACTCATGCGTGCTTCAAGCATTTGGCGTCCGTTTTGAGGGTTCCGTACCCAAAGGGTAAAAACGGGACCCTATTACTTCCCTGTTTGTCTGTCTGTCTATCAGTCATCAGGCTATATGTCAGGAACCGTAGAAGCTAGGTAATTGAAATTTTCGTAGATAATGTATTTCTGTGAACGCTATAACAACAAATACAAAAATCGAAATAATACCTAATAATCATTAAGGGGGGCACAGAAAAACGTAATAATATTTTGGCCGTTTTTATAGTTCACGATTTTCAAATAATATTATGTGTTTGTATTGTTACTACATCAAAAAAATACTAAAAACAAAAAGTAATAATAATTAAGTAGGGCTCCTATACAACAAACGTGTTTTTTATGCAGTTTTTGGGACGAAACCCTTCGAAACTCAATGTGAAGAACTCGAGTAAGTTGGATATTATTATATGACTACTAAGAAACATTTTGGTTTTGTATCTATATGTATAAACTAAACAGACATAATATTGTGAAGCAAATGCAATATTTTCTGTTAGCTATCAAACGGCCATCATAGCCCAGCGGTTAGAGAACCTGACTGTGAAGCTTAAGGTCCCGGGTTCGATCCCCGGTCGGGGCAGATGTTTGTATGATGAATACAAATGTTTGCTTTCGAGTCTTGGATGTCTATCTATATATATAAGTATATAAGTATGTTTATCCGTTGTCTAGTACCCATAACACAGGCATTAAATTGCCTACTTTGGGACTAGATGATTGGTGTAAAAATTGTCCAGTGATATTTATTTTACATACGACGCTGGAACGGCTAATTGACTAACAAGCCATTTTTGGGCAAATTGAGTTATATATATCGTTGTAATCAGCGAATTTTTCTGCGTCTAATGAGCCGGGTTTAGAAGATATCGGAGTACTTTTTTGGCTTGTTAGCAATTTAAAATAATGCCTTTTTTTAGAAACTCATGGGCTAAAAAGCCAATATTTTATCACATTTTCAATAATGTGGTCGTTAGTCATTTAGGTTACCGTTATATAAATATCCATTAGTTTGTTACCAGTTTTACCCGAACTGACAAAAACAATCTGTGCACGTTAGACCTTTTTCCTAACTTAAAGTTGATTCAAAATTGCACGTTAGCCGTTTGTCCCCCCGGCAAATATTATCGACGCTGGAATGACTAATTGACTAATAAACATCAGCATTGTGGTCCTCCTCGTCAGCTTCCATCAAGATATCTGCAATGTTTTTGTATTCTAAGTGGTATTGCGTTGGAAATATATTATCGTCTTCCATACAGCAATAGATGGTGTTTTATGCCTTTGTTTATGTTCGTGTTGGTTTGAGTAGTGTCTTAAAGCGTTTTTGGAGATTTGATGTAGATCGTATTATTCAATTAAGGTACTTATCCTTACCGAAATATTTTATAACATTCGTTGTTAGCTGTTTTGCCAAGTTAAAAAAAAAGATACAATTGCTTAACGTGCAGTTTATTCCGAAACTACGTAAGATTTATAAATATAAAGGTAATCTGTTTATAGATATTAATATTACAATTCAGTCTTCCATACATCGCTTTTTCATACAATGAATAGAAAACAAGTTGTGATTTTTTTTCCTAAAAAATAAACTTTAAACGGCTCTCCTGTAAGGTTTGCAAAATGGCTCGTTAGTCAATTAGCCGTTCCAGCGTCGATATTTTATTTAAACACCCGGACATTTCCCTTTCAAGTCAACCTGCTGTGCCTTTCTCTAGGCCGTATAGTCCAACTCAGCACACGTGGTTCATTAATTTTAACAAGCTCCGGTAAATTCGCCTTTATTACGTCCAATGAAGACAAAATTCGCTTTATCGCTTCTTTTTGACAAAACGGACGAATGGACAGTTAATTTTTTTTTTAAAAGCGCTTGATTGTTTTTACTGTAGCGTTTTTACAGAGAAATCTGTATTGCAACTGATGATCCAAAATGTATTGTTTCACCGCGGATTTATTTGAAACGTATGAGAAGTAAATTAAACACTTTAAACTTGAACAACAGTCTAATAAGTGTAATTTAATAAGATTTCAGAAGTGATCTGAAAAAAAATCGTTATAATACTCATAAATATCAAGCCTCTTTATTCCCAAATGGGGATCAGTCATGATTTTGTTTAAGTAGAGTTACTTAAGCTCTGCCTACCCCATTTGGGAATAAAAGTGTGACATATGGATATGATATGTGTAATAAAACCTTACTTTTTGGCCAATGATAATTGACAAAATAATATATATTTAGCCTTACATTTCGTACATTAAAGAAAGAGACTTTAAGCCACAGAAACTGTCACTTCTTACTTAAATTCTGGCTTTAAACAGCTACGCCGTAGCATTCGTAGCTCCCATAGTTGCTACGTGCCGTATCATTACAATTATAACTTCTTTTACAAATAAAAGTATTATTATACACAAAAATACATCACGACTGTATTCCCATAGGTAGGTAGAGCACACAAAACACTACACAGATCTAACCATGACTATTTCATATTCTGTACCATCTTCTATCATAATGTTTTCTAGGATTTATCACTATTCTACCTCTTACGTCTATTTTTATACTTTGAAGTGGCTACGAAGGGTGATAATCATAGTTTTATCTACGTCATGTTTCATGGATAAAATAACACCTCTCCATTTCTTCCGTGGATGTCGTGGGAAGTAGGTTTAGGTATGTTTTAGTCGACAGGCTGGCAACCTGTCACTATTGTACGTCTTCCATCTCTGCAAACCTAAAATTAGCTAGAAGTGGCTGCTTGTTTTGTCCATGACATATTTCATGTGCTCAGCCTACCCCATTCGGGAACACAGGCGTGATTGTATGTATGTAAAACCCCAAAGGAAAAACACCGTACTATCTCACTATACATCGGCAAGCAAACTCAGGCGCAATTGACTATAACGTGCCCTATCGTGTTTAATAAAGATGTGCTTTTTATGAGGCGGCCCAAGTGATGAGCTGAAGCTATATTTTATTAAAAGGCACAGAAGTTAATCTCCATACAAAGTGCGCTCAAGTAACCCATACGTAGATTAAGATCGTATTTAAAATCACACGGAATTAATATAAACAAAGTTACGTCATTGTCAATCTGGCATTTCAGGGGATCTTATGCCCCCCATTCACGATAGCTCCGGGACGTGGTCGAATCCTTTAACTTGGTCCAATTTGATCGTCAATGGCGAATCGTCGGTCCAGAGTTCGAACCCACGTCCGCGCACGATATTTTCGGCGCGTCGATGTTCCCAAAGAAAACCGTTTTCTCTTCGTTAAAAAGTATTCCGGTATTTTAATATCCTTAAAGTGTTAGTAGTCAACAAATTAAACTATTTAGTCATCATTTAAATATATAGCAATACTTTAGAATATGGGTTTCTCTTAAATTTCAAAAGTAAAAACATCTCAAATTCTATTAATGTTTTTCGCTGTCGGCCACACCTTTGTTTACCTTAATTCTACGAGATTTTAAATTCTACTATAGATACGTCTCACAGATACAGTATCTCGGACCAATTGGGATCAGTAGGTTTATTTAGTGTGTTTAAAACGATCAGGCAGTCGATATGGAGTTCCCAATCCGCACTGGGCCCGCGTGGGAACTATAGCCCAAGCCCTCTCATACTGAGAGTGCCCTGCAGTGGGACGTATATAGGCTGATGATGATGAGGCAGTCGATAACGATATCGTTTGGGAGTTACCAGAAAATTGTATCTTATTTAGGCGGTAAATAAGGTGATGAAAAAACTTTTTCTAGGCTAGTAAACCGTTACTGCTATAACTTTTAACTTACATACCTACATACATATATTTTATACCGTCACGCTTCTTTCCCACAGGGGTAGGCAGAGACCACTATGTTTCACTTGCTACGATCCTGACTTACCTCTTTTGCTTCATCCACGTTCATTAACTTCTTCATACATCGTCGTATCCTACGAAAAGGGGCGTAACTACAAAAAGTTGATTTTACAGGAGACGCTTTAAACTGTTTAAAAAAATCAGCGTAAAACCTAGTAATCTAAAATTAAAAAGTAAGAATACTTGACACCGTACAATTTTTATGGTTAAATATATTTATTATTTTTTATGTAATTTCTGTAAAATATGTCAGTTAATTCTTTTTACCACGATAGTTTAAAAAATAAACTTTTTTTTTCACGAGGAAAAAAAGCATAAAGTAGTTAATGCCTTAGAAAATGGTGTCGTAAACACGTTATCTCCGTGGAAAAGGGGCGTAAAGGTTATAACGACACCATCTTAGGCCAGTACATGCGCAAACGCTCCGCGTGTAAAAGGGCGTAATGGCGAACGCGTCCGGCGGTTTCCCCTCCCGCAGACTCCCCGCGCTTCACTTCTCCGCGAAAACAGCTTCTTACGGCTATAGTGGCGTTATTCAACGGAAGAAATAGAGCTATTGCAATTGTGGCTCATCTGAAAAACTTGAATAACTTTTCGAAATGAAATGACTTTATTACATTTTTAAGACTAGTAGATGTAGAAAAAAATACAGAATTCGATTATCAAAGAAGAGAAAAAAGGCATTATTGGTAATTACGCCCCTATAGGATACGACGACATGCTCGTCGATTTCGGGTACTCTTGACCTGACCTGTTTCTAAAACGTCCGCGATTTGGTCACGGAACGTCCGTCTAGGTCTTCCCCTCCCAACACATCCATTCACACTTCTAGCATAGATCTGTTTGGTCAATCTTCTTTCATCCATCCTCTCTTTATGACCAAAGCACCTTTTAACCTAAAACCTGAAAAATACACCAGAAGAGGCTACAAAACGAAACTGTCATGGTTTTGTCTATATAGCGTTTCGCATGTTCTTTCTGCCCGATTTGGATTTTTGTGAATCAAATTGTTTCTTTTTAGGGTACCTTAAAACATTGTATTGTACGTATAAGTAACAAAACACTATCAAATTTACCAACACTGTCGACAATTCCTCAGAAAACCAACGTAACATTTCGGACGAAACTCCTATAACTCAATTGCTGCCTTCTACCTCGCCTCGCCCGCGCTCGCCTTTCCATATCAATCAATATCAATATCAATAACCAAGTATCTATAGCTTGATTCATTTTAGCGCGTTTTATAGGGCGATATTCGGTTAAAAGGATAAATAAAGAGGTGTTGGAAGTGATAGTGATGTGTTGAAAATGTGGGACAAGACCGGCACATTCCAAAACCATTTCCCGCTTCTTGGCCAGTTTTAGCACTACACATACACACAATCACTCAAAATCTGACAATGTCTGCCTCCCAAAGGTTGGATAAGTCCGTCTTTGTACTTCGCCATTTCATTTACATATATTATATAGGTAATTTTGTTTTTTGTATATTTTGTTTTTCTTCCTGTAGAATAAAGTGTTTACTTAATTATCTCGCCTATGTTTCCAAATGGGGTAGGCAGAAAACACGGCAAAATTATGAATATTAGGTACTCTTAGTAACTTGTAGCACAAATTTTAGTTTCAAAGTGGATGAAAAATGTACAGTAGTGACAGATTGCTAGCCTGCGGTTTCTTAGTCGCCTCCTACGATATTCACAAAAGAAATGTAGATGTATTAAAGCCGACACGGCACCACACGGGGTAAAAGCATGTAGGTATATATACATGTATATCAAAATAATCTAGTGTAATAGTGATAGGTAGTCTTAGAGCTCCTATAAAAGAAAATACGCTGCTAATGCATCTTTAATAATGCCCTATACAGCCTTTATGTCTAGTTTTACGACTAGTCTTAAATCCGACGCTTAATATACATTTATAATCGCTCTTAAGGGAACCATCGCTGTGATTTTATTCTCGCGCTCTGAGATAACATTCCTTTCTAGGAATCCGTTTATTAAATATTTTTAGCTTTTCTCGTGTGGTGTAGGTCTCGTGTGGTGATAACGCCTCTCTATGTCCTTCGTGGATGTCGTAAGAGGCGACTAAGGAAATAGGTTTAGGTATGCTTTAAGCGACAGACTAGAAACCTGTCACTTTGATTCCTCTTTCATCAATGTTTCAATTGGACGTATTTATGCAGAAAGGAACCAACCCACACGATGATTTCTTGAGATAAAGCACTTTATGTTTATGAACAAAAAGTTCCTATTTCAAAACTATCATCGTATGGGTTGGTTCCTTTCTGCATAAATACGTCCAATTTAAAATTATGCTAAAAGTGGCTATGAAACGTGGAAATTCCCATCTGCTTATCGCATTTGGGAAATACAAGTGTCATGTTGTATATGTGCGGGGAAGACGTAAGGCTAGACTGAGGTCCACAGAGAGAATGTTGGAAGTTGTATTTAAACCGATCATCGAACATTCGTTAGCGCGAAATAGAACACTTTGAAAGTCGGTGACGTTTGTGGATGAGGCTCCTCTATTGGATGATAGATGGCGCTAAGATAGCTACATTAAGGTTCATTTAATAAACCACACTCGTGTAATAATGCCTTTTATTATACAACAACTACAGGAACTGACGGCCGTTGGGGCGGAAAGGTTCTATACTATAGACCGATAGGTACTTAAAAGATGGTAAACAATCTTGACATGTCTTTTTATTGAAATACACAGTCTAAAAATGAAAATCGTTACAATATACAATTCAATTATGAAAGTAAATGATTTTTTCATACCTAAATTGTAAAATGTAAAGATTTTGATTTATAAAGTGTATGTTATGTATGCCTTGTATGTAATATGTTACGCACAGGCACATTAAGTGTTTATTTAATTGTTTAATTTTAATTGTTAATTGTTTAATTTTAATTGTTAATTGTTTAATTTTAATTGTTAATGGTTTAATTTTAATTTCAATTGTTTAATTTTAATTTTCATTGATTAATTTTAATTTTAATTGTTTAATTTTAATTTTAATTGTTTAAGTTTAATTTTAATTGTTTAATTTTGATTGGTTAATTTTAATTGTTTGCTTTGGATTTTAATTGTTGTATTTTAATTTTAAGTGATTATTTTTAATTTTAATTATTTTAATTTTAATTATTTTATTTTAATTTTAATTCTTTAATTTAATTTATTTAATTTTAGTTGTTTAATTTTAATTATTCAATTGTTTAATGTTTGTTAATTTCTAGCTTGTTAATAATAGATGACTTCCTATCGCATTAGGTCTAATTCCTGTAATGATAGTGTTAGTGATGATGTAAATAAAATAAATAAAAAATAAAAAAATATGTATGTAAAATAGATAGTGTCGTATTTAATGTAGCTACACATACCTTACGCGCAGTGGCGTAGCGTGCATTGGCGGGGCCCTGTATGTAAAAAAATTTCGGGCCCTTTGTGGGGGGAGGGAGAAGATTTTTGACAAAACAAAGTTTTTTTTTAACACTTTGGTGGCCCCCGTGGCCCAGGGGCCCCGTATAATTGATACAGTAGATACGGCGGTAGCTACGCCCCTGCTTACGTGTTTTTAGGGTTCCGTAGCCAAATGGCAAAAAACGGAACCCTTATAGATTCGTCATGTCTGTCTGTCTGTCTGTCTGTCCGTCTGTCCGTCCGTCCGTATGTCACAGCCACTTTTTTCCGAAGCTATGAGAACTATGCGAATGAAACTTGGTGAGTAGATGTGTTCTGTGAACCGCATTAAGATTGTGACACAAAATTAAAAAAAAAGCAATAATTTTTAGGGTTCCCCATACATGGAACTGAAACTCAAAAAAAAAATTTTCCTCAAACCCATACGTGTGGGGTATCTATGGATAGCTCTTCAAAAATGATATTGAGGTTTTTAACATCATACTTTTCTAAAGTGAATAGTTTGCGCAACAGACGCTTCCAAAGTTAAAAAAGGTGTGTCCCCCCCCCCCCTCTAACTTCTAAAATAAAAGAGTGATAAAACTAAAAAAAATATATGATGTACATTACTATAAAAACTATCAACGAAAATTGGTTTGAACAAAATCTACCAAGTAGTTTTTTTTTTAATAAATAA
>BHDV01071142.1:250904-267388 GCA_005406045.1 Adoxophyes honmai | reverse complement strand
AAAAAAAAAAAAAAAAAAAAAAAGGCAATATGAAACTTACTATGAAAAGGTTCAAAGTGGCACAGGTATCAATTTCCTTGACTGTACATACACACATATTTTCACGCCTGTATTCCCAAGAGGGGTAGGGAAAGCAAATTCAAAAATCCAGTGCCACGTTTAGCATTTTCAGGGTAAACAGATGGTTAATCGTGATATTGCAGTGACAGGTTGCTAGCCCATCGCCCATAGTAGCCATACACGATCCATTCTGTCGTCCGTGCCGTGCGAAATCGAATTTGATATTTACCACAAGCTATTCGGTGAAGGAAAACATCGTGAGGAAACCTGCACACAGCGATAAAGCAATTCAATGTTGTGTGTGAAGTTCCCAATCCGCACTGGGCCCACGTAGGAACTATAGCCCAAGCCCTCTCACACTGAGAGGAGCCCTGCAGTGGGACGTATATAGGCTGGATGATGATGAGATTATATTCGTATGAATCATACCTCTCACTGCCAGCTGTGTCCCAAATGCCCACATTGAAGTTTCTGCCCTTAGAAGTCATAGTTTTGGCACAAAACGCTGCACCGATTGTCTGAAAAGTCGAACACAGGCATAATGTCAAAACAGATTTCAGAAGTGTCTTAGAGAATTAAGATTTCCTTAAAAAAAAGCCCGTGTGGTGCCGGGTTAGAATAGCACCTCCCCCTTTCTTCCCGTGGGTGTCGTAAGAGTCGACTCTGGGAAAGGGTTAGTGTATTGTGGGCGATGGGCTAGCAACCTGTCACCGCAATATCACGTTTAATCATCTGGTTACCCTGAATTTGCTAAACGTGGCACTGGATTTTTGAATTCATGTGCTCTGCCTACCCCTCATGGGAATACAGGCGTGAGAATATGTATGTATGTTAAAAAAAAGCTAGCTCAAAACCTAAAAAACTAGCGTGATTTTTTTAGGCATGTTAATATAAAAACAGTGTTTTAGTCTTAACTCTGATTACAAAATAACAACATACATACATACATACATACAATCACGCCTGTATTCCCAAATGGGGTAGTCAGAGCACTAAAACAGTACATAGACAAAACAATGACTATTTCATGTTTTGTGGCCACTTCTAGCATAACATTTTTCAGGTTTTGAGGTGGCAGGTACAATAGTGGCAGGTTGCTAGCCTGTTGCCTAAAGTATACCTTATCCTATGTCCTTGGTTGCCTCTTACGACATCCAAGGAAGAAATGGAAAATTAATTAAAGTGTTATCTCAACCCAACATCACACGGAATACTAGTAATAATACAAAATAATGTAACATTAACCCCTCGTATGCGGGAAAGGAAAAATATACTGCATTCGAGCCTCTTCTGTTTCAATATCTACAAATTATGGTGATTAAAATAAAAATAAAAAAAAGATATCCTTAAAATGGAGCAGATCTGCTCCGTAGCATACGAGAGGTTAATAGTCACCATCATTAACAAATAGGATGTATAAAATTTAAAATAAAATCATTATTATACTTTAGACCTTTAGGTACTTAAAAGAGGGTAAACAATCTTGACATGTCTTTTTATTGAAATACACAATCTAAAAATGAAAATTGTTACACTGTACAATTCAATTATGAAAGTAAATGATATTTTCAAATCTAAATTATAAAATGTAAAGATTTTGATTTATAAAGTGTAAATTTAAATAAAAAGACACTTCAAGATTGTTTACCATCTTTTAAGTACCTAAAGGTCTCTAGTATAATTAGTTAATTAAGCTTGCAATGAATCATGGTCTTTTTAGAAAAAAAAGCAGTTTTTTTTCCTCTTTCCAATCCATCCCAAAGTTTTGGGTAACTTTTTTTTTGAAGTGGTTTGTATTTTTCAGCATACACAAATTTCAAAGTTTTCCTACTAACTGCATTTAGGATCAAGTTAGCAATTCAAGATACAAAATAAAAGTTCAAATTCAAATCATAAGAAATTCTGATGAATCACAATTTAAAAGTCAAAACAAAAACATCTTTGATATCAAAACAAAACACGGACCTTCTAGCAACAATTATAATTAAAAGTACAAGGAACGAAGATAAAAAAAAAATAGATGAAAGCATCACCAGGCATATTATAACTTTTTTTAATCCTCCAAACATGTGGACCAAAGATCAAACATCAATAAAACAACTACGCAGGAACAATATAACACAAGCCTTTGTCATATCACTACATCACAACAAAAAAAAACTTACATTCTGATATGGAGTGGCAGAGTTAAAGCTGCAACTGACAAATCTTATAACTAAGCTGGTTTTACCAACATATTCACTCCCTAGAAGCACTATTTTAAAGTCACAACGACTCATTTTTAATTAAAAAAGAGTAATTGAAAACAATAACTTTGGTTAGAAACTCGATCTTTTAGCTAGCACGTTATGCTGCGTAACATCGCTAAAGAGTGGCGTATCACTGGCTTCCTGTTCGCACTCGGTTGTAATTATAATTATGGTAATTAACTAATTACATATGGGAGTCTAGCAAATACAAAATCTTTGGAATCTCAATGAAATGAGTCGTCGAGTGTCAAACTAGTGTTGCCAGCACATAATGGCGTTTTGTCCCGAAATTCACACTGCAGAGAATCAATTTATTTTTATATTAACATGAAAATAGCCTAACAAAAACTCGTAATTTAATTTCTTTGCCTAAGTTTCGCTTTCGCGTTCTTATAAATTCTACTCAGAGGACAAACTCTTCTACATCAATACCGCATAAGCCTAAAACAATAGAAATAGAGCAAAAGTTATGATCTGGTAACCCTCAGACAAAGCTGTCAAACTGACAAGTGACGACCAGTGCTGCCAACCAAAACCACTAGAAAACCACAAACCCGATTAAAACCTGGAAACCACTAAGTTGTCCACTAAAATATTTTCATCGATTACAGAATGAAAAGGTGTATTTTACAATTAACCAAAACGAGTCTACCATAAGTATCAACATGTTTATTAATAATTAGTAATAGTATGTCTACCAGCACAATAAAAAATCTGAACGAAAAAAGGACGTTCATAACTGTTAGATAAAATTTCTCGGATAATAATCCACTAAAATAACACCAGCCATTAAGGGAAATATCACTCCACTTGGGGTGTCAAAAGCATTAAATACATTAAATCGTAAATCCACTAAGTGTGTAACACCGACACTGACCTCAATAATTATGACAGTTTTGAAACGTTTATTCTCCTTTCTACTACGTAATTATAATAAAATAAAGATTGAATTACATTTCATTGTATTCTATTCTCCCGGTCATTTGTATCCTCAACATGGGCCAATGAATATTGTTAAGATTTGGCGCTGGATATTTTTTTGCAAAATAGTTTGGACCTATGTTATCAAAATTATACTTGTCGATATTTTGTATAAAGATCGAATATTTGTTATTATATTATTAAATAGTGTTATTATTTATTGCAGGGCATAAATTTCTGATAAAATAAAAGCAGATCCAATCAAAATCGTTTATTCACACCAAGTTCTATTTCATTACAAAGATTGAATCTCTTTTTTAGATAGGTATTTTATTCGTCTTGTTAAAAAGTAGCGTAGGTAGGTACTAGCTTCTGCCTAGTACATACACATACTAGTCATACTGCTAAACTAACTAAGCAACCAGCCCTTGACTAATAAAATGATTATTCTATTTCAATAAAAAACAATTGACCTACTCATGTCATATTGACTATAGGAGGCTTTTAATTAATTTGATCGTAGTAAGGAGGCATTATATTATTACAGTTATAGTCGAGAGCCCCATGTAGTCGCCTTCACATGTATTACTTATATTAAGCTCTGGGTTCTTAAACCAATAAAGAAGGCTAACAATTACGCTGGTTCCAAACTATCAATATTGATTAAAAATTACTAACAAATTATTAACTTGTAAAGTTATTCTCTTGGTCTGGAATTATAGTAAGGATACTTAATATTCTATCAGGCTTATTTCACGAACTAACAAAATGTTGGAGTACGGTCAACTACGATGCGAGTCTTGAACTGGCTGCGCCTATGAGTTGTACTGGGCAAAATCAATGAGGTATCTTTCATATTGGTTTTTCATCAGGGCTGTAAGAAAATTAAAAACTTTTTTACGATTAACACAACATCAATAAGATTGAGTTGGGCTTAAACGGTACAACACTAGAGAGCAAAGAACAAGGATTACTTGATTGCATCAGTGTTATTTATTATGCTATCGACAAATAAATTACTTAATCCCGTCGTCAGTAAAGTTGCGATTCAAAAAATAAGTTGTTTGTAATGTCGTTCATTCTCAACCGTTCAATCCCTAGTATTCAGTCAAAGTCCTGATAGTTTTTTTTAGATAGACGCATTTTATCCGCTTTCAAGGATGAACATGGTTCCATATTAATATTAGATAGTATTAGCAAGATGAAGTGGAGCCTATGCCCTATGCCGTGCTACTGGCAAGTGGATCTAGTCTAGTAGCATGAGCAGTTGCTCAAACAGAGCGTTTGGCAGCAGCCGCCGCGGCTCCTAGATGAAGGGCTATAAGCCGGTTGCCTAAAACATACCTAATCTACCTCCTTCAAATCCTCTTACGATATCCACGTTAGAAATAGAGAGGTGTTGTTCTATCCCCAAATGGGGTAGGCAAGGCACACGAAACTCGACATAGACAAAACCATGGTTATGAATATATCACGCTTCGTAGCCATATTTGGCACAATTTTAGGTTTACAAACAGATGGTAGAGGTAGAATAGTGACAGGTTGCTACCCTGTCGCCTAAAGCATATCTACCTAAACATATTTCCTTAGGCGGCTCTTACGAAAGAAGAAATAGAGAGGTGTTATTCTATCCCGATACCACACGGCAATAATTTAATTATGTTATTAATAAAAAAAACGTTACATTCAATTGCAGCCACAACCTACAATATACACGTAAAGAAAATTCTCCAAGTGTTAACAACACAGAGGTCAACTTTTTCTTCTTCTTTAAGTGCCTCTCCAACTAGTGAAGGTTAGCTACCAACTTCTGGAATTTCAACTTCGCTAAGCAGCTAACTAAATTTTTTAAGACATTTAGGTAAGCTCTTTATTAGTTCATCGGTATATTGTACATTTCACGTTACTTTCGTGAAGTGGTAACAACACGTCGTTTAATGGTACCATCGCGAATAGGGATTGTTGAGCCACTTACCTATGTTTGTAACTTGGTCGTGTAATACTAATCCAATAGCTGACATCTAGTCTGTCACATCGGTCATTGATTACACGTCTAAATTGCGAACAGTGGCAAGTGGGTCAACAATCCTGGTTCGTGACGACTGTACCTAACTCGAACGCATTAACAATGACGGAACCACGCTAGCGTCACTTGCCGGATAGTCCATCTAAGCATTGTAACATCCATACTATTACATATTCTCACGCCTGCATTCCCAAGAGGGGTAGGCAGAGCACATGAATTCAAAAATCTAGTGCCACGTTTAGCAATTTCACGGTAACCACATAGTTAAACGTGATATTGCAGTGACAGGTTGCTAGCCCATCGCCCACAATACACTAACCCTTTCCCAGAGTCGACTCTTACGACACCCACGGGAAGAAAAGAGGAGGTGCTATTCTAACCCGGCACCACACGGGGAATACTATTAATAATCCTAAAATAATGCTTGAAGTGGCTGTGAAACAATCAAGATTATGATTTTTTCACGTTTAGTGTGCTCTGCCTACCCCATTTGGAAAAATAGGCGTGATTATAATATATGTATGTATGTATTTCCACGTAATGTGTATACATACATACTTCTCGCCTGCATTCTCAAAAGTAGACAGAACACTGGTAACGGTACATAGACTATACCAAAAAGAACTTCGCGCTACTTAGCTAGCCGCTGTTAGTTACATTTTAGACATTGAGTTTAAAATAACCTGACCAATAAAAGTTTCATTTTAGGCACAAGGTTTTTTTGCTGACTGTACTTTTTTCCAACTGTACATTATCATCCATCAGACCAACCGTTGAAGAGTTCCCTCCATTGGAAACAGTCCCGGCTCGGCCATCGCAAGTCTACTGCCAGAATATTGTATCGTCATCAAAGTTACGTAGGTATACCAAGTTTCACCTCAATTGGTCTATTAGAAGTGGTCCAAATCTTCCTTGCAAGGTTTTAAAACATACAAACATACAAAAGTGAAATTAAATAAAAGCACGTAAAAAGAGGCAAATCAGTGACTGGTTCCTAGTTTATTTCCAAAAATATACTCCTATGTTCCTCAGTCGCCTCTTACAACGTACACGGGAAAACTCTTCATTTCTTCCATGTTATTCGACGGCCGGATAGCCCAGCGGTTAGAGAACCTGACTGTGAAGTTAAGGTCCCGGGTTCGATACCCGGTCGGGGCAGATGTTTGTATGATGAATACGAATGTTTGCTTTCGAATCCTGGATGTTTATCTATATATAAGTAAGTTTATCCGTTGTCTAGTACCCATAACACAGACATTAAATTGCCTACTTTGGGACTAGGTGATTGGTGTAAAAATTGTCCAGTGATATTTATTCTAAGCCCATCACCAAATAGGGAAAATGATCTATCTAAACTAAAGTACCTACTAAAGTGGTGGCGAAAAATGTGACTGCAAAAAAGGATATTTATGTGTAAAACTGTACATGGTAGGTACAGTCAGCGTCTGATACATGGTTACACTTTGGTACTTTGTCACTGTAATCGCAGAGACAATTTCATACTAGAGTTCAAATATGAGGTTAATTAGAAAAGGTACTAAAGTGTATACATGTATAGACGCTGACTGTACATGTAAGTGCTGCAAAGTGTAGAATGATTAATATCTTCGTGAAAAAAAAATAGCAAGTCATATTAAAACAGACAAAAGCTAGAAAACTAACTTCCAAATAGTAAATTTTCTTTGTCTTATATAAATGTACGGCTTTATGTGTCAAAACTGTAGCGTGATCGTAGGTAGGTATACATGTTATTGTCTCTTTCTAATAATCTTTAACTTCGGAGTTAGTGAGTATTGATTATTTTCTTCTATTGGTCCGTAGACTGATCGATTTTAAACACCCGTTTATTTAGATTACAGTTAGGCAAGTTTGTTCAATATCGATTGAGTTACATTCGACGGGTATTTGTATTATTTAACAAACAAAGAACTGTTGGATTAAAATTAAAAATGCGTAAAAGGGCTTTATTTAAGTTATACGCATTTTTAAACACATGCATAGGAACTGACTGCATTTATTTCCTGATATAACAAAGGTATACTGGGTACATAGTATCTAAAATTCATATGAATATAGAGAGGATCATTCTTTAAAAAGTTTACACATGATAAAAAAAATCAATAATGCTCTCTTATTTAAATAAAAACGTCTACTTTTCTCCAATTCACCTTCATACGCGCTTATATACAATACATATTGCATTCAATTAAAAGTTTCTCAATAATAAACTGGCTGAATACGTAATGGAAATCCGTCGACTGGCGAAACGAACTCACACAAAAGAAATAACCTCGCTCGGTCGGTGGCGATAACACGAGCGGCGATAACGACGTCGAGTAGGTAATAATACCATGCCAACTCGGCACCCGACCTACCTATAACTATCGCTTTTTCACACTGTCTTTCCTCCACTTACTGGTCCCACACCCAACAAAATGTTGCATGCTACAACAAGAAAAATAGATTTCATCGATATCTGAACTTTTTGGAATAATGCGTGTCGCATCTCTAAAATATTTAATCTGAAAATTAGTGACGAGATTTTTGATTTTAGAGTCGAAATGAATTTAATTCGATTTTTGAACGCAACCCGACTAAATTAGAGAGTTGGTGAAAGTTTTTAAATTAGTCCGAATTGTACTAAATAAACTTTGTAACGAAATTTGGATCCTTTTACAATATAAAAGAATAGGAAGACTAACCCATCGTTATTAATTTTTTATTCACTGAGTTTTACTTTGATAATTAATGCTATTTATGTTTTGATGAAACTTTACTATAAATAAAACAACAGACAAAAAAGTTAAGCTGTTTTAGTACCGTTCGGACCGCAATGTTGGCGACACATCTATTGAATCGATTCTAATACAAAATGGCTGCATAACACATGGTGTTGCCATTGAAAAAATACATTCATCTTTTTCATAGATTTCGTAGGCAGTAGCATCACTCTATTCGTACAGTAATGGACGTCGAGTCAGTTTTTAGGCTTCGCGTATTTTGTTTATATCTCCGATAATCCGCTTCGGAAACTTTTGTAATCAGTTTTAAAAGCAATCTTACGGCACGATAATGTAGTGTGTGCATATAATTACAAGCAAAATCGTGTGTTTTATGTATTATGACCAAGCTTAACTTTGCACTTCTAATGTACTTCGAGTCAAAGTAGCGTAGATACTTGTTCTTATTCAATTGTTTTTTAAACCTATCTATCGTGTTGTTATAAGTTTTAATGAAGTATAGTTTGTTATAATAGTTGTTTTTGTGTGAGTTTTACGTTGTTGAAAGGTTATTACGGTGGTTTTATATGATATGAATTGAAGACAAAATGGTTACTGGGATCTGAGACGAGGTGAGTTTCACGACACGATTTTATGTTTATTGTGTTGTTTTTACTGTTTTTGTTGGTGTTGATAAGCTCTGTAATTACTTTTTCACGACATTGTATGGTTTGAGTTACTATAAGCTAGGGTTTTATAGGGTGGCACCTCTTGTAATTTTATTGGCAATCTATAGTTAATTGTCTACATATTAATTACATTTCTCACTAGAATTACCACGCTGACAGTGGATTTTGTTTTAAGTCCGTAGCTTAACTTGACGTTCTTAAATCAATAATGTTTGTTTATGTTTTATCAGGAAAACAGCCAGTGTTCTTTTTCAGTAACTAATTCACCCATAATAATTTAAAAACGAAAATTATGTTTAAATCTTGTTAATGACCTCACCTATTAAGTAATACAGTCAACAAGAGATGTATTGACAATTATTCAGGCTGGCAACCTGTCACTTATACCAGCCAACTTAAAAACGAAAAATATGCTAGAAGTGGCCACAAAATGTGAAGTTGTCATGGTTTTGTGTATGTAGTTTCATGTGCTCTGCTTACCCTATTTGGGAATACTGGCATAATTTATGTGTATTAACATTCAACTAATGAACTCAATTTGTTTCTTTGGAAAATGTCATGTTTTTTTTTAACTTTCCAAAGACTAAGGATTTCACTCCACACAGATTCACAAAAAAGTTGAATCAAGCATAAGACACTGTATTAAACTTAAAACTACCGTGAGACTCATTTATAGTGAAACAATGTGGCGCCGGATTAGAATAGCACCTTCCCCCTTTCTTCCCATGGGTGTCGTAAGAGTCGACTCTGGGAAAGGGTTAGTTTATTGTGGGCGATGGGCTAGCAACCTGTCACTGCAATATCACATTTAACCATCTTGTTACCCTGAAATTGCTAAACGTAGCACAGGATTTTTGAATTCATGTCCTCTACCTACCCCTCTAAGGAATACAGGCGTGAGAATATGTATGTATGTACTCCCTGTCCAACATACTAATTTATAACATAACTTCCGTTACAGCAATTGAAAGATGGCCCTTTGCGAAAGCCAACTTGATGTGATACCCCTGAAGCGAGAATCATCCCCCGGTTCAGAAGGCAGTAAGGAGGAGAGCCCGGAGAAGAAACCCAAGATGGAACCTAACGGTGACATTTATGGTAAGCAACTGACAATATATTGTGTGAGATCGAATTAGAGATCAAAAATCTAAACAAACAACTGTCAATATCAAAGTGACATTCCAGATGTAGTCAACCTTTTTTGTTACTAATTGATATAATTGCATTAATTTTTTAACTACTTTTAGTTTATTGATTCATAACAATAAAGAATTGGCAACAAGTTTGTTTACATTTTTGATCTCTAATTCGATCTCAGACTTTAGGACATAGGTTAAGGTAAGGTAAACGTCCCTGTGCTGGACACTGACCCAATACTTGGCACTTGCAACCTTATGTCATAGTAAGACAGGTGACAGATGGATGCCATCTATTGGGTGTTAAGGTGGCCAGCATCGGTACTTCTACCTTATATTTAGGCGACAGGCCAGCAACCTGTCACTATTGTACCTGTCACCTTAAAACCTGAAAAATATATGCTAGGAGTGGCCACTAAACGTGAAATAGTCATCGTTTTGTGTGCTCTGCCTACCCCATTTGGGAATACAGGCGTGACTGTATGTATGTAACTGAGGATACCTGTGTGGTGTTGGGATAGAATAACACCTCTCCGTTTCTCTGATGTTGAAAAAGGTGACTAAGGAAACAGGTTTAGGTATGCTTTAGGCGACAGGCTAGCAACCTGTCACTATTATACGACTTCTACCATCTGTTTTCAAACCTAAAATTATGCTGGAAGTGGCTACTTAGTGTGAAGTAGTCATATTAATGGTTCCGTCTGTCACGTTTTGTGTGCTTTGCCTACTTTTGGGACGCAGGCATGATGTACAGTCTCGTACTGGGATTGTTGAGCCACTTGCCACTGTTCGCAATTTAGACGTGTAATCAATGACCGATGTGACCGTCTAGATGTCAGCTATTGGATTAGTATTACACGACCAAGTTACAAACATAGGTAAGTGGCTCAACAGGCTCAATATGTATTGTAAAAAAACTCACCGTTAATGGAATATTTTTATTCTTCCGCAGTGCCCGGTGGTTTGCCGCTGGCAGTGGACTACAGGTCCCCGGTGTCTCATTTTGTGCCCCCGGAGCTGTATGCAGCCCGGCCTAGGCCCGAACAAGTCACACCAAGTAAGATCACTTGTCCATAAGTATAGGTGAAAAACTTAAGTAAGTCAGCTGTTGTATGTAGTTGTGTCATAGAATCCTAGAAATAATATAGTATAGGTGAAAAACTTATGTAAGTCACCTGTTGTATGTAGTTGTGTACAGTTTGCAAGGAACGATGCAAAAAATACGAAGACAATTACTTGAAATTGACAACTATTTATATCTTATCCTGGCAGTTGTCAATCATAAGTAGACAGGATAATCAAACTTGAAAGATAACCAAATAATGAGTTTGCAAACCATACGACATATATCAAATTTCAAAAGTAGAATGTCTATTCATACAAGTTACTCGCACATACAACAGGTGACTTACTTAAGTTTTTCACCTATGCAAGGTTTTAATAACACTCTGTATATCACTTCCTGTATGAATAATTGCGTGTGATTATCCTGCCTGGTTTACTGACAGTAAGACAGCTGGTGAAATTGATAAATAGTGTATATGATAAGTGTTTTTAAGTATGTCAACTTTGTTACCGGTTCGTTGCAACCAAATATCATAAAACCCTATATAGACTTTATCTCAAATTGTCTTCATGCGGAAATGACTAAAATCTCAAAAACGTTTACTTTCATTCAAACAAAATGTTATATTGACGTTTACACAATACACCCGATATCCAATGTAAGTTGGTATTCAGACTGGAAGGGAATTTGCATTAGTTTCGTAATAGCCTAAATTAAAAAATACACTTTCTCAGAATGCCTAAAATTTTATCTAAAAGCCTTAACAGACATATCAACTCAACGTAAATTCAACCTTCAAACTGAAACACGTAAGATGGCAATTTTATTTATATTGTTTTACTCATTCCTTTCCATAAACTTTCTATTTCGAGAATTTGACGTTTAAATTTTAATACATTTTTGTTTTGTTTTTAGTCGTTTTGAGATAAGGTTGAATTGACAATTAGTAAACACAAGATAAGGTCAGTTAGACCAATAGAGATATCAGGAATTCTGCATATTAAGAATTAGGCATATGTCATTTCGAATTTTAGACATGAAACTTTTCTGTTTTGATATTGCAATATATTGAGAACATTGTATTATATGATATTTGGTGGTAGCGAACCGGTAACCAACTTACTACTTAATTTTTATGGATGAAACAAACGAAATGGCGATCTGTAAGGTTTTTTTTTTTAATCGTAACCTTCTTGATTTGCGGGACAAAAGGTTACTATGTACTTACAACAACAAACTGCCCAAAAGCATTGAATCTTCTCGGAACAAATTTAAAGTTAAATAGTCCAATGGCTTCATAACCAACATTAATTAAAAAAAAAACAGACTATTTAAAAAAATACATAAAAAAAATATAAACATGAAGAGAACTAGTCAAGACAAATCCAACGAGCCTCAACTCGATGGGTTTACTGAATGTGTAACATTCCTATCATGCCTAACAAACGACCTGATGACCTTGAAGACCTGAACCGATTCCCACCATACATAGCTAAGAACACTCTCGACTGATATAACTTTCAAACAAAAAAACGCATTAAAATCGGATCATCCGTTTGGGGTTAAAAACTAAAATCGCTTGAAGAAAAACCATTTTTAGACAGGCTTCCCCTTGTAAACTTTCATTTTCTTCGGTTGGAACTGGTCCATTGTGAACAAGATTCAACCAGCAGTTGGGTAGACTGGACTCAACGTCACATAGACGAAACCATGAGTGTTTCAATGAAGCTACAGTATTCCCAAGAAAATAAGTCACGTTGGCTGTTACGCTGTAGCGCAGAACGATATCCGAGAGTAGTCGAACGAGTAAATCTATATTGAACTTTATTTACAAACACTCTGGGCAAAACTTTGCTTGCTATGCACACACTTTAGTTCGGCTACTCGACGAATTTGGCGCTGGGGTGCTAGACATCTGTCAAAGGTCATCTGTCTGAGACATCATTCAATAACCAATCACAACGCAAGTGTTCAGCGCGCGAAAAAATCTCTTTTATCATTAGTACATCGAAGTTTCCCGCGCCACAAAACTGATTTATTACGCAGGTATATCGTGAGGCATTCTTTGTTTGGTAATACTGTACTTTTAAAGCAATTTTAGGTTTAAGTGTAGACAAGTGTAGTCACAGGTACAGGTACTACCCTCTCGCGTGAGCATACTTACGACACCCACGGAAAGGAGGGTACAATCCCACACCCGACACAGGACACTTTAAAAAAAGTTATCTAAATTCGCTCTCTCAATTTTTAATTTACACTATTTCCTAAGAATTCGGCCGTTCATTTTTCAAAAGCGTATCCCTGCGTTTATTATTTTCTCTTTTTTTACCCCGATTTTTTTCCTTTTTTTTCTTTAGCTTCTTCCGACACGGGGACGCCTGTCAAACGTAAACGGGGACGGCCGCGAGTCGACAAGACGAGCCCTGAATACTTGGCCAACTTAGCCGCCAGGAAACAGGCCAAGGAAATGGGTAAGTGCCACTTGACAGGTGTCAAGATCGGGTCGGGTATTTTAGGTATAATTTTGTTCATCATAATTCTATTAATATTTTTTTTTTTGCACGACCCCAAAGTGACACATTATTTAACTTTATTCATTGGTGAAAGTCCCGGCATCACATAGAAACGTTTATTATTAGTGTTAATTTACTATTATATGCTTATATTATACATGTAAACCTTACTCTTAAATCACTATCTATTTAAAAAAAACGCATCAAAATCAATTGCGTAGTTTTAGAGATCTAAGTTGGCGATACAAATATGAAATACTTGACCAACTTGGCGGTTCGAAATATGTCAAGGAACTGACCAAAAATAATAATAATAAATTAAAAAAGTTCACAATTATATGTAAAATGTCAAAATAAAAATAAAACCAGAAAAAAAAATACAATTACATCAGAAATGAAATGTAAATTCAAATGTCAATATAAAAATAATAATAAAAGAAAAACAGCAAATCACACAATGTGAAAATGTCATTATCATTATCATACAATATAATAATGTCTATATTAAAAAAGAAAAATAGAATTAACATGTCATGAAATTAGAAATTGATGCATTCAATAAATTTTTTTAAGGAATAAATTGACTTATCCAACAATATGTTCCCAAACGGGGTAAGCAGAGCATACGAAACGTGTCGTAGACTAAACCATGATCTTGACTGTTTCACGCTTCACAGCTAGCATAATTTTAGATTTGGTAACAGGTGGAATATAATCCCCCTTTCTTCCCGTGGGTGTCGTAAGAGTCGACTCTGGGAAAGGGTTGGTGTATGGTGGGCGATGGGCTAGCAACCTGTCACTGCAATATCACGTTTAACCATCTGGTTACCCTGAAATCGCTGAACGTGGCACTGGATTTTTGAATTCATGTGCTCTGCCTACCCCTCTTGGGAATACAGGCGTGACGATATGTATGTAATGTATGTATGTTTTTTTTTCAGCTGCCGTCATGAATAACCGCAACGACAGTGGCGAGAAGAGGAAGCGCGGACGTCCTAGGGTGGACAAGACGAGTCCCGAATACTTGGCCCGGAAGCGAGCTAGGGAACTGGGTAAGATTTTTTTTTACTACTTTATCGTCATAAACGGGAATAAAAAAAAAATTCTTACAAGCTTTTATTTAACTTCACTTTTGTATGTGTGTATGTTTGTATGTTTACAAATCTTGTAAAGAAGATTTGAACCACTTCCAATAGACCGATTGAGCTGAAACTTGGTATACTGACGTAACTTGGATGACAATGCAATATTCCGGTAGTGGACTTCTGGTGGCCTAGCCGGGACTGTCTCCGATGGAGGGAACTCTTTAACGGTTGGTCTGATTGACTTGAAATCTGGTGCACGTAATCTAGGGTGGATGACAATGAAGTACAGTTGACAAAAAAAGCTTGTATCAAAAATAAAAATTTTGTTGGTAAGCTTATTTTATATTAATTTGAAAAGGATGTATTTCCTGTTCAGAATCATGGGCACTGTTGATTATACATTACTCTTTAATCTTTAATTTCTGCTAAAAGCGGCTACGGAACGCAAAGAAACGCTAACTAAACTAATAACTTTTCGTGCCTGCCTACCCTCATTTGAGACGGGCGTAATGTTTATGTACGTAAAAAAAAACTTTTTATACTTGCACGCTTACATAGGAGAACCCCGAAGAAATATGCCCACCAGGAATGGTAAATAATTACTTTATATTATGTTTATCAATAAATTGGCTAAGTGCGAGTCGGACCCGCGCACCACGGGTTCCTAGATAGTTCTAGTCGTTGCCAAGCAATAGGGCAGAGGGAAAAAACTATTTAGTCCGTTAGATAGATTGCCGAAACATAAATCAAACATTTTTTTTTATTTTGTTAGACAATTAAAAAATTACGATAATGCAGCGCTTAACACATTCACGATCAAGCCTAAAATCAAAACATCTGCGCGGAATCGAGTAGTCTATAGCTGGTACAAAATGAACCCGGCTACCGGGTTCTCGGGATCTCGCGAATGTTTTGAAGAACCCGGGGCCGGGTCCTTGGTTCTGAATGTGTTAAAAGTTTCGCGTGACGTCACTATATGGTACATTTTTTATCTAGTCGTGACGTCACAAGCCCCCCACTCCGGAAGTTTGATGATCTATACCTTTGTCGATGTTTATACCTTATCGGTTTAGGTAGTTAAAACAATATAAACAATCTTGACGTGTCTTTTTATTTAAACGTACACTTTATAAATCGAAATCTTTACATTTTACAATTTAGGTATGAAAAAATCATTTACTTTCATAATTGAATTGTATAGTGTAACGATTTTCATTTTTAGACTGTGTGTTTCAATAAAAAGACATGTCAAGATTGTTTATATTGTTTTAACTACCTACCTAAACCGATAAGGTATAGTTATTTGATAAACCAAAAAACACATCTCATATTTTTCCATAATTTAACTAAAGGCTAATTAAAATTACAGTCGAGTTCATTAATATATGAGCAAAACTGAGGGTTCAAAAATATCTGTACACCTTTATCACATAGACAATAAGGTGCAAAAGTTTACATATTTGGCATTTGTCTGCTCATATATTTTTGAACTCGACTGTAGGTACATATTATTTAAAAGTATTTGATATCCCTATTGCAAGTTATCAAGATGCACGTAATCTCAATAGCCTAAAAATTATAAGCAAAGTTTTGATTTCGACTTTTTTTATAAGCTTTTCTTTAACTTCACTTTTGTATGTATGTTTGTATGTTTACAAATCTTGCAAGGAAGATTGGAAGCACTTCCAACAGACTGATTGAGCTGAAACTTGGTATACCTACGTATCTTGACAATACAATATTCCGGTAGTGGACTTCTGGTGGCCCAGCCGGGACTGTCTCAGATGGAGGGAACTCTTCAACGCTTGGTCTGATTGACTTGAAATCTGGTGCATATAATCTAGGGTGGATGACAATGAAGTACAGTTGGCGAAAAGTATCGTCGGCAATTTTTATTTATTGGTAAGCTTATTGGGAAGCCGTGGTAGCCCAGGGGTTCGACCTGTGGCCTCTCAAGCAGAGGATCGTGGGTTCAAACCCCGGGCTCGCACCTCTGAATTTTTCGGAATTTATGTGCGA
>BHDV01071142.1:230138-250451 GCA_005406045.1 Adoxophyes honmai | reverse complement strand
GGGCACTGCCCCGCCTAGCCCCTTGGTAGCTACGCCCCTGCGGGGCTACGCGCTACAGCTATTGCTTCCGATGGGTCCCGAAACGTGTCGACTTAATCTCGTTATAAAAACGGGAGTGTATCCGTTTATAGTTAACAAGACTGGGTATTTATCTGGGACCTGTAACTGTATGTTGTCGCCATGTCCTCTTCTAAAAGCAGAGCGGTAGCGAGGTACGGTCGTCAAACGTCCTCAAGCAACTTGCAGTAGATTTTGATTCATATTTTCTAGACCACTAGCGAGTCGATCACTAAAAACTTCGTACAGAAATGGTAACAGCTTACAGATAGATACTCGGCTATTTTAACATGGTAAGGCGTGAGGAACCGGGCGCGAGATACTACAACTGTCATTGTCTCGAACCTTTTTAACCGACTTCAAAAAAAGGATGCTCGTTCCCTAAATGTCAGAATTGCAATATACTAGATTTCCGACATACCGGCTTATCAACATATCAGATTCCCGGAATACCAGATTTTCTTTATACTAGGTGCGTTTTTATTACAGTTTTGTAAAGGGCTATGTTCTCAATACCCCATTTTCCATTTAAAACCGAATTCCTCTAATACCAGATAACGAAAATACCAGGCTCGCAAAGGCTGTTTCGATATTAAAACGAACATAGTTTAAAAAAAAATCTGGTATTCTGGGAATCTGATTTTTTGATAAGGAGGTAATGTCGGCAATCTAGTATTTTGCAATTTTGATATTTAGGGAACGAGCGCATAAGGAGGAGGCTCTCAATTCGACCAAATTTTTTTTTTGTTTATGCTACTCGATATCTCGGAGTATACTGTAGTCAAGTTTGAACACAAATTTTTTTATTTCCCCATTAATTTATTTTTGTGAATGATGTATGAGACGTCAGGAAATGACAGAAATCCTATCTCGCGCGCGAATATTCGCGCCTTTCTGTGCTAACCTTACTAGGTGCAATGAAAGTTTCTCGGGTATGTATGTGCACATTAACAACTAAACCACGGTTTGTGCTACATATAGGCTTAGGACTTTTGGATGCTCGCCGCGGTTCTAGAATCCATGGAGTCGCCATTTATGTTAAAATTCTAATAAGATTTTTTTCTAAGTCTAAAAAATAGTCTAGTAAAATATGTATTAGTTTAAACATAATTATTTACTTTAATTAATTAAAACTTAAATATCTTCTCGCAGCTAGTAGGTACTAGGTATGTTTTATTCGGCACTATTGAAACTCCGATGAGGTACTGTAACTTGTGTGAAGTTATGATAAAATTAATTACTTACTGTTATATCCGCATAAATCATGACACTTATTTTTACACTTTAATTTGACGTTGTCAAAAAATATTTAAGATAATGGCGACTCCATGGATTCTAGAACCACGGCGAGCATCCAAAAGTCCTAAGCCTATACATAACACTACTTGTAGTACGATCTGCTTTAAAAGTGCATCCATTGTCCCCTACTATAATGGCCTACATGAAGAAACATGTTATCATTTAACAGCATTATAATTATAACATTCGAACTTTGAACATCTCAAAACTTTCTCAAATCACGTTGCCTATTTTTTTAATTGAAGTTCTACCAATTTTCAATGGTAAGCTATCTTTTTATAGCGGATCGTAGTTTGTACTACAAGGTCTAGATGGTTTTTTTATTAACCTTTTGACCGCCAAAGACGCCATATCACGTCACCGCAAGTCAGTGCGCGTGACGCCACGACGTTAAATGGCGCGTCGAACTTATTGCGAAAGAACTGAAATATAAAACGTTTCAAAATTTTTTCTAGGTTTACTTTATTTATAGGTAGTGTAACTTATTTTATACCTAATTTAAATTAAATAATACAGCACAATTCGAAAAAAACAAGCATTATCTAAGAGCCGACTGACGGCTTTGGCGTTAGGAGCACAGCGTTTCACTTCACGCCTTGGCGGTCAAAAGGTTAAAAGTCCATCTGGCTATATCCTTGTCATAATCATAACTAATCCGGGTTATAGGAGACTTAGCTCGTGTTGCGCCTTGTGCTAAGCCGGTGGAAAAATATTTAATGATTACCGTTGTCAATGTGTCTGCCCTTTGGCCTTACTAGAAATATAATGACATGAAATGTATATATCTGTGTTTTTTAACCTAGGGGTCGCTACCCCTGGAGGTAGCAACCCCGTGGGGGTTGTGAAACCTCCGCAAGGGGGTTCCGAGGAGTTTCAAGATTAATTAAAAAAAAGAACAAAAATACTACTGTTTTGGATTCTTGTTCCAATACGGGGTGAGTTCGGAAATTATGTGAAAGAACCACATACAATGAAAAATAAAAAAGAAAGCGCGCGACCGAAACATCCTTACTAATATTATAAGTCAGAAAGTGAGTTTGTTTGTTTGTTTGTTCCGCTTTCACGTAACTACTGAACCGATTGCTTTGAAATTTTGCAGACATAAAGATAGAGGTCCGGATTAAATAATAGGGTACTTTTTGTCCCGGAAAAAATTGATGTTCCCGAGGAAAAACAAAAATATAGTTTGCTTGATAGATCGATATTAATCGATGATAGATCGATATCGATCGATGATCGATCGATAGATGATAGATCGATGGCGCTGTGTGTTGTTTGAAACGAGAAGTTTTCTTATAGTTGTGCTTTATACCGCAATATAACCGAGTTCCACGCGGGTGAAGCCGCGGGCGGAAAGCTAGTTTATCAATAAAATTAACTTTTTACTGAAAAATATGGATAACTCACGACTTAAATCGGAATTAGCTCGATACGTGGTCGAGCTCAACTCGATTTCAGACATATTATTCATAGTTTTATGACTGTCCCGGTTGTTTCATGTTCAAAAACATAGCATTTTTTTGAGATTTGAATGTTAGTCCTGTCCCAACTCACCCCGTTTTAAGGTATTACAAACAGTAATATGCTTTACGCTTGGCGGATTTTACATAAATGATGCAAGTTAGTTGATGCACCAATTGTATAGAGCAGCGGTTCTTAACCTTTTTGCCTGGCGACCCAAAATTCAAAAATATTAGAAGCCCGCAACCCAATCAAACATTAAAAAGAAATGAAATGCAGTGATTGCAGCTTGTTTTTCAAAAAGTCCCGTGGGTCCTGCGACCCATTTCGATATGGCCCGCGATCCAAATTTGGGTCGCGACCCGAGGTTAAGAAACGATGGTATAGAGCAAGGTGGTGTAAGTGGGAAGTTTAAAAAAATATGAAAAAATTGGTAACTGTTGGAATTTTTTCTAGGAAATAGGAATATAAAAATTAACCCTTTAGTACGTGTTTTTTGGAATAACTGAAAATTATTTGTTGGGTCATTTTCTAGAAGCGAAATTTAACAATACCTTTTGCGACAATTCATTAGGTCGCAAGAAAACGGTATACTATTGCTGTAACACTCAAAGCTAGCCATTGTTAGTAAAAAAAAACCGTGTCAATAATTCAAGCGTAGCTTTAGTATAAGTTAATTTCTGTGAAAAAATCTCATGACAGTGACTTGTTTAACATTCGATGAATGCCTCTTTCGATCAACAAAATTTCTGCGAACCTTCCCACCCCTTCGAGTTTTGCTTCTCGTATTCTCACGATTGTGTTTGTTTCCCAAGCTATACCGCTAAAAACGACGAAGGTACTAACGTCGAGAGCAAAAAGGGTGCCTCCGAAAAAGAACATTAAAAAGGTGCCACAGAGAATAGTTAGGAAAATTGACAAAAAGGTGGTCATAAGAAGAAATACGAAATTTATTAAGAGGAAAGGTAAATTTTACGGTTTTGGGCCCGTGCATGGCTGAAGAATGATACTTTATTCGTTTATATCTAGTGGTCAGAACAGATGCATTTTATACAATGGTTTTGGGGAATTTCTAAAACATGTTTCCCCGATTTCAGAATTTATTGCGTAGATCTATTCACAATTAAAACCACTATCCATTTTAATACCACAAAATGTGTACTTAATGTATATTTCAATGAAAAGACATGTCAATGTCACGATTGTTATCATTATTTCAAATACCGAAACGAAAAAAAAAATTACCCGCAATAGTATAGGTACTGGATAACCTATTTTTCTCCATTCTGATTCTGATCACTTGTTTTTTTTTTATGTGGAATAGTTAAAGAGACTGTGTAATTCTTCGATAATGGTTGTTCATAGGACATTGTATTAAATTGAGTTTTTTTTTGTGTTCAATTACACTCGGTGTTACGTAAATATCATTTAGTTATATTCGTCGTCGTAGTATTTAGAATAAATTGGCCGAATTTCGGCGAAATGAAATTTCGGTGAAACAAATTTGTGTCATTCGGGCAAACGATGTTTAGGCGACATGCGAGGACGAATATTTAATGGTGTTTAAATATATCCGAGTGTTTTTTTATTTATTTTCCTTCTTCCAGTTTCATTGTACAATTATTAAAATAATGAATGAAAATGTACAATCTTTTTTTTAGTGGAATGGATTATTATTTGTTCTTGATCGAATGACTTTCCTCAAATCGGTAAAACTGTACTTACTGTTATGCTAAAGGTACTGAGGTGTGTATTTTTTTTTTTATTATTTACGTATTTAGGCAAAAAAAAGTAGCTTATTATTTCTGATAGATATTTGTAGCGAGATTTCCTAGAATGGTACTGGCATGGTAGATAGAATATTTGTTGATAGAATTATCGGTTTTTTTAAACAATATACCCATTCTATTATAATTTTTAAATCATTATAATAGAATGGGTAGTATTGTCCGGTGAGTATGACTAATAGATACTAATTTACTAACATTATTAGACTTAGCAAATATAGGCGGCATGTTTATACAATGTGTATATTGTGTATGTGTGCATCTATGCCTTTTGATTGTAGAATCATGTCACACAAATCCACCTATCACCATCACATCACGCGTGTGAATAAAATATCTAAAGTGAAATTCCGAAAGTGTTAGTTGAGTTTTGTGATATGTTTTTACTAAGGAGGTTTATAATTTCAACAAAAATCCTTTGCATAAGGTTTTTTTAACCTTAA
Organism: Adoxophyes honmai; assembly: GCA_005406045.1. NCBI lineage: Eukaryota > Metazoa > Arthropoda > Insecta > Lepidoptera > Tortricidae > Adoxophyes > Adoxophyes honmai. The sequence continues at coordinate 245,404 of BHDV01071142.1, read as the reverse complement.
AATATTATACAAGCTGTTAATAGACACCCGAGCGGTAATTCACTGGGAGTATATATAAGTAGTTATAAAAGTTACAAGAAATATAAAAAAAGAACTAATAATTTTCAAGTATCACAATATCACAGCTCAAAGTTTGGAAAAAAATACTTAAAAAAGGAGCAAAGAAATGGTTCCTGGATACTAGTGGATACTAATTAAAAGTCACAGAGTATAACAAAAAGGTTTTCTATTGTTTCGCATAATTTCTTTTCGCCTAAAATAGTGACTTGCGTAATGTTCGTTACGCGTATCTTTAAATCATAAAAGTAGAAAGCATAATCAGCGTAAAGACTAATGTCAAAATGCATAAGCACAAATAGGGATAAAAATCAAAACGCATTAGAGAATTCTCCTATTTTAGGAACTAAGGCGAGAGGGTCAACTCCTATTCCGTGTTTTAGATTTCATACTTTCCTAATGTAATCTGATGACAGATGTACAAAATAATAACTAGTGTATTTGGCCAACACACATTAGTCCAACATAAATCATCCTAATAGTGTATTATGCCAAAAGAGTAACAGACCAAAGTATTATGCGAAATAAATATTATGCCAAATCTATTATATTAAGTAAGTAAGTAAACACTTTATTATACAAATGAAAAACACAAAATACAAAAAACAAACTTATATACAAATGAAATGGCGAAGTACTATCGAACTAACTGATTCCTGACCCACCGCAGAACGTTGTTACAGTAAACGTCATAAACATTTCCTTTGTCAATCATTGCAATGTCACTATGACGTTCACTGTGAATAGGTTCTATGGTGGGCCAGTAATCAATTGGTTCGATGGTACAAAGGCGGACTATCCCTAAAGGGATCTCTTACCACCTCTGAGAACCTTTTTTATAGTCTAAATAACATGCGATCTTAAGTTTCGTAGTGTATACTCCTATGAAATACCACACGGGGTGTTTGTTTCTGTATTAATAACTATTGGGTCCTTACCTATGAAATTGGCGTTTTGTATGAAGATTTTCATGACATTTACATTTTTCATGCTAAGTGTTTTTACAATTATTTAGCAACCAAAAATGATAGCGTTATAAAACTTATGTCCGTGTTTAATGACACTTATAAATTAAGAGAAAAATTTTAATAAAAAAAATGGATCGATTAATTTTTGTAACCAATTTCATACATAATTCCGGAAGCATAAAAAAAACTTAATTTTCAATTTTTTTTGTGTGCTTCAAGATACAATTCTTTAGATTTATGGCAGTCAATTCACGACGAAGGCTAAACCTTTTGTAATAATGAGTACGTAATAATCTTTTATGTTATGGAAATTGCGATGGTTAGAAGCACGAAAGAAAAATCGCCAATTTCATAGGTAAGGACCTAATATTTAATCAGTAATTATAATATTTAATTGTGCCGTTTCCAGAATCAGGGGCATCGTCGTCAGCGGGCGACACGACGCCTAGAGTCAAACGCAAGTACACGAAGAGAACCCCAGGGACTAATAAAGACGCAGTAAGTTCTTGTTTATACACACTAGCTATTTGCCCGCGGCTCCGCTCGCGTTAAATTCGGGGTAGCACAGAAGAGATAGCCCACATACCAATTTATAGCTTTCTACATTGAAAATAGCGGAATTCTCCACAAACTTCCACCCCTTACTTTAGGGAAAGGGGGGTTTTGAAGAGATAAAAAGTAGCCTATGTCACTCTCCATCCCTTCAACTATCTCCACCCAAAAAATTACGTCACTCCGACGCTTCGTTAAGCCGTGAAAGACGGACAAACGAATAAACAAACAATTGAATAAAATCTCACGACATCTCACCAGGGGGGGAGGGAAACACAGAGAATTAAAAAAAACACTTCACTTATGACTCAGGGGCAAGTGATTAAATAGAAATAGTTCAACAAACGAGCTCAGCGAGTTTCGTCTTAACACCATACGAGTTATAAAGGCGTAATTATTCACTTTTAGGGTTCCGTATCCAAAGGGTAAAAACAGGACCCTAATACTGAGACTTCCCTGTCTGACTGTCTGTCCGTCTGTCACCAGGCTGTATCTCATGAACCGTGATAGCTAGAGAGTTGACATTTTCACAGATGATGTATTTTTGTTGCCGCTATAACAACAAATACTAAAATCAAAATAATATTAATAATTAAGGGGGCAGGATGAAAGAAGATTTACGAAACACTTTATACGGGGAATGTGGATGGGTGCAGTGGGAGGGGAAGACGTTTTAGAAACAGGTCAGGTCAAGAGTACCCGAAACCGACGAGCATGTATGAGGAGATTGATGAATGTGGATGAAGCAAAAGAGGTATGTCAGGATCGTAGCGAGTGGAACAAAGTAGTCTCTGCCTACCCCTGTGGGAAAGAGGCGTGACGATATGTATGTATGTATGTAGGTATATTCTATGAATAATTTTCGATGAAATGAACTTCGACGAAAAGTTTGTCGACATTTCAAGGGGATCCTCTGGAAATGTTGTCCTGCTAGAGTCATAAGGCGTCTAGTGACGGCGGACTTATACAATTAGACGATTTCTTCCACAGAACGCTACAGGAGAGAGAGTGAAGGGCAAACGCGGCAGGCCCCGTAAGACTGACATCGCGAACCATCTCAAACCGCAACAACCCAGTGAGTACGATATCTGCATAGCGATCGCCGTCGTCATCATGTTGATCATTATAATCGCAGCTTTCGTCCTCTTGATCGTTGCCGTATTTGTATTTGTCTTTACCGTCACCATCATCACTACTTTTACCAGCATCATCAACATTTTCATCACAACCATCGTCATCATCATCACCACAAACACCAACATCTTCGTCGTCATCGCAAGAACAAACAACATTATCATCATCCTCATAATGATCTTGATCATTCGTCGTCACTACCACCGTAGATTTTTATTATGTGGTTGAAGTTTTTTTTATTTATAGTTAGTCGGGTTTAGAATAACGACTTAAGAGGATAGGAGTCGTGCCACTTCTCCATACAAACGTAGTCCCCTGTTTTCTTCCGTGAATAATGACATTAGAGCAAAAAAAAATTTACATTATATTTGTATCTGCTGTGGCTATGCCCCTACGATTTGCTTTTATCGATATTCTAAAGAAAAAAAAAATAAAAAAATTAGAAAATTGATAAAAGCAAATCGTAGGGGCATAGCCACAACAGATACAAATTTGATGAAAAAAAAAAAAAATTGGCTCTAATGTCATTATTCACGGAGAAAACAAGGGACTACGTTTGTATGGAGAAGTGGCGCGACTCCTATCCTCTTAAAGAAAATAAATGCATTGTATGATTTTTTTTTTCAGAAATCCGCGTCCGAAGTAACCTGATGCCTGATAACTCGGAACCTATAACATTGGACAGCGACGACGAACCAGACTTGGGTGAGTGGCTTTCTCTCGTGGATGTCGTAAGAGGCGACTAAGGAAATGGGATGTAGTTTAGACGACACGTTAGCAACATGTCACTGTTGTACCTCTTCGCTTGAAACCTAAAAAATATGATAGAAGTGGCTACGATACGTGAAATAGTCACGGTTTTGAACATGTAGCGTTTCGTGTCAAAATTCAAAATTTTATTTATGCAAATAGGCTCTTAAGGCTCAATTCACACCAGAAGAGCGGCGAAGGGCGGCGAAGCGGAGCGCAGTTTCAGTGTCATGAGAATGTTAACTTTATTTTCATTACAATAAGACTTATTATCGCATGAGAAACTCCAACGAGGCGCGCGGGTGCTCGCGGATCCGCGGGAATTCCGGCGAATTCCACGAACGAAACCGTGCGATTGCGCGAGACGTCGCGGGAATGCCCGAGGATGCTCGAGCAGTCGCGAGCGGCCGCTGGCAATATCTCGCCCAGAGATCTTGAAACATAACCGACTTCCCGCGCATTAAAGCGACTGCTCGAGCAGTCGCGGGAATCCTCGCGCCTTCTCTACCGAGCGGGTCGCTGCGCTTCGCCGCCCTTCGCCGCTCTTCTGGTGTGAACTGAGCCTAAGAGCACATTTACACGTCATTTTTGAGTCTACCAGCGCTTCGAAAAGACCATCATTGCCAAGAATGCGCCGCAAGAAACTTGGCAGAAAGTCATTTTTTCAAAATATTTTTACAAAAAAGTTTAATTAATTAGCTATACCTTATCGGTTTAGGTAGTTAAAACAATATAAACAATCTTGACATGTCTTTTGTTGAAATACACAGTCTAAAAATGAAAATCGTTACACTATACAATGCAATTATGAAAGTAAATGATTTTTTCATACCTAAATTGTACAATGTAAAGATTTCGATTTATAAAGTGTCCGTTTAAATAAAAAGACACGACAAGATTGTTTACATTGTTTTAACTACCTAAACCGATAAGGTATAGTAACAATAAATAGAGAAAAAAAAACAAAAACAGATTACAAAAATGTATGTGCTCAGCCTACCCCATTAGGGAATACAGGCGTTATGTATGTATGTATGTATGTATGTATGTATGTATGTATGTATCACATCTGTATCCCCTAGGCAGAGCACTCAAAACGTTATATATGTAAAATTATGACTTTTCCAACTGCAATATCACGTTTGACCATCTGGTTACCCTGAAATTGCTAAACGTGGCACTGGATTTTTGAATTCATGTGCTCTGCCTACCCCTTTGGAATACAGGCGTGAGAATATGTATGTATGATGACTTTTCCACGTTTCGTGGCCACGGCTAGCATATTTTTTTATGTTTTTAGTTGGCAGGTATAATAGTGACAGGTTGCTAGCCTGCTACCTAAAGTACTTAACCTGTTTCCTTAGTCGCCTCTTACGACTTATAAAATAATGATAATAAAACAATACACTAAATTCCCGTCTGGAAATTGGAAATTTCCCGTGTGGTGCCGGGTTAGAATAGCACCTCCCCCTTTCTTTCCGTGGGTGTCGTAAGAGTCGACTCTGGGAAAGGGTTAGTGTATTGTGGGCTAGCAACCTGTCACTGCAATATCACGTTTAACCATCCGGTTACCCTGAAATTGCTGAACGTGGCACTGGATTTTTGAATTCATGTCCTCTCCCTACCCCTCCTGGGAATACAGGCGTGAGAATATGTATGTATGTAATAGACGATGCCGGATTATAGGGCGTGCCGGACTAGACAAAGGCCGGAATACCGAAGTCGTCTGTATATGTGAGTATGGGTTTATATATTTCCTCTATTGCAGGATCGCCGAGTCAAGCGTCGGATTCTTTGAGCTTGGACGAGAATCTGCGAGCTCTCCGACATATCCACGAAAAGTACGCCAACATTGACAAGGTAAGCCTTAGGGGAAGTTACATCTATCAGCATCGAATCGCATTTTGCCATACAAAAACGCACTTTTGTATGGATGTGCGTCAGCATCAATTCACCCTTCAGCATCGATTCAGCTTCAGCATTAAATGCTTACAAGTGTAACTATCCACCTCTTATGCCGTAGAATGCTTATTCAAGATGAAGCATGAGAACGGCTGCTTAAAGCGTGAGATTAGATGCTTTCGGATGAGAATAGATGCTTACGCGTGCGACATGACGCTTGCGATTGACAACGGCTGCTTAAGAGTGAGAGGCGGGATGCTTACGAATGAGAAAGGCTGCTTACGCAAAGAAAAGGAGGAAGAGTGCGAATGGGCGGCCGAATGGGTCATTAATGTCATTATCACAACGTGTTCATCTATCAAAGTGCACAAATTTGTTTACTTCCAATAATTTCAATAATTACCTATATTTCATAAATAAAGACGAGGAAAAATTGAAATTTACATTTCAACTGCGGCGTCGTGATTGCAGATAGCATGCGACAGCATACGATAGCATGCGGCAGCATATAAAAGTACGCGATAGGATACTTAAGCAGATAAAAATATGCCTTAGCAGCTGAACGCATGCGATCCGTATAGTGAGTTTAAAATCATCCAGCTAAATGCGATTCGATGCTGATAAATGTAACTTCACCCTTAGAAGGAAGGTAACACCACACACTTATATCGAAATAGATACCGCGATATTAATATAAATAAAATCCTATAACATATCTTGACTATCACAAATTGTCTTAGATCGAAAGTGACAAAAATCTCAAAAATATTTATTTTCATTGTTACAAAATGTTATATTGACGTTCACATATTCACCCATTACTTAAATGTATAGTGTACAAAAATAATTCCTTCAAATATCGAATCATTCAGACTGAAGGTGAAATTGGAAAATTTCATAATTACTAAAATTCAAGAATAACTTCTGGTTCAAAGAGAGATTAGCTGTTACTGCCATCGAGCTACGAGCCGCAGCCGCCGCGGCTCCTAGATGAAGGGCTATGAATTAGCCCGAAACGTGTCGAGCTACTTATTAATCGCTTTAAAACTTAAGTTATCCGTATATTTTTAACCGACTTCAAAAAAAGGAGGTTCTCAATTCGACCTAATTTTTTTTTTTTTTTTTTGTGTGTATGTTACTCGATAGCTCGGAGACCCGTGGACCGATTTTCAAAATTTTTTTTTTAATCGAAAGGGTATAACTCGAAATTGGTCCCATTGGCACGACACCAGGATCTGATGATGGAATCTTGGAGAAATCGAGGGAACTCTTCAAATTTTACATGGAGATGTACGGCGTTTTCGGTAATAAATAAAATAAAATAAAAAAATAAAAATAAAATAAAATTTGTTGATGAAGTCAAGATTTTACATTCAGTAAACAGAATACTTTCAAAATATTGCTAAATTGAAGTCGGTTTTTTTTGTTTAAAATTATTCAAGATTATTTGTAATTCATGTTATAAAATACAGATAACTCGTTTTAAATCGAGTTTCACTCGACATGTTTCGGTCTATTTCGTTGCCCTTCATCTAGGAGCCGTGGCGACTGCTGCTGCCAAACGCGCACTGCGCGCCTCCGCTCTCTTCGCGCTACTGCTCGTGCTCGACGAAACTGACACCGGCACACGACTAACTTCATTACTATCGTCATTTAAATTATTGCAAAAAGTAGGGTGGCACACAACACTAACAACATCACTTTGTAAAGGCACGTCTACACTTCATGTCGAAACATGTCGAGATGAACTCGATTTAAAACGTGAGTTATCCGTATTTTATGAGATGAGTGAGTCTCACGGTAGTTTAATGTTTAATTATTTGTAATTGTTCGCAGCCGTGTTGTAGCCGTGGTAGCCCAGCGGTTCGACCTGTGGCCTCTCAAGCAGAGGGTCGTGGGTTCAAACCCCGGGCTCGCACCTCTGAATTTTTCGGAATTTATGTGCGATATCAAATTTGATATTTATCACGAGCTATTCGGTGAAGGAAAACATCGTGAGGAAACCTACACACAGTGACGAAGTAATTCAACGTTGTGTGTGAAGTTCCCAATCCGCACTGGGCCCGCGTGGGAACTATAGCCCAAGCCCTCTCATACTGAGAGGAGGCCTGTGCCCTGCAGTGGGACGTATATAGGCTGATGATGATGATGATGATGATGATGATGATGATGATGATGATGATGATGATGATGAATTGTTCGCAGGATGACCTATACGAGGCGCATTTGCTGGCGGCGAACTTCAAGAAGCCGGATGAGAGACAAGGCAGGGACGATGACGAAGTGCTCTCAGTCAGGAGCTCTGAAGGTAACGATGTTTTTTATACCATACTAGGGATGTCACGAATATTCGCATTCGCGTAATGTGAACATTCGCATCGACATTCGCACCAAATGATGCGAATGTTTTCCAAATGCGGATTTGTGCAGTTCGCGTCTTGTCTTGTTCTCTCGATGTTGTGATATTGTTGATTTTTTAACAAAAATTTTTTATGCTAGATTTCATGGAAAAATACTACGAGCACATACGACTAAGGAACTAATACATACATACATACATATTCTCACGCCTGCACTCCCAAGAGAGGCAGGCAGATCAAAATCAAAATCAAATCAGCACGTGAATTCAAAAATCCAGTGCCACGTTTAGCAATTTCAGGGTAACCAGATGGTTAAACGTAACATTGCAGTGACAGGTTGCTAGCCCATCGCTCACATTACACTAACCCTTTCCCAGTGTCGACTCTTACGACACCCACGGGACGCCGTACATCTCCATACAAAATTTGAAGAGTTCCCTCGATTTCTCCAAGATTCCATCATCAGATCCTGGTTTCGTGCCAATAGGACCAATTTCGAGTTATACCCTTTCGATTAAAAAAAAAAATTTGAAAATCGGTCCAAGGGTTTTCGAGATATCGAGTAACATACACTAAAAAAAAAAAAAAAATTGAGAACCTCCTCCTTTTTGAAGTCGGTTAAAAATCTAATTCCTATAAGCCATTCGATTGTGTCCTGCGTCCGTACGGCGTATGAGTAACGTCATTATTTTTTTCAGGTCGAGCCTCAGTCAAAGAGTTGGACACGAGAGTAGAAAAGTTAGAAGACAGCTCGGGTTCCGACTCGGATAGCAGTAGTTCCGGTTCCGGTAAGTTCCGATTGCGGCTCAATTCCTTGCGGCTGTATGTTTTAATGGTTAATAGAAGCCTTGAAAAGCTATTCATTTTAACGTAAGGCTAGTGCCAACTTCCCCCCTTGTGTTATAAGACAAAATAAGAAAAGGTCGACTCCTCCCCTCTTTGTTATAAGAAAGAGTAGGAATAGATTACCCCAAAATAAAATAATAAAGTTCCAATTATACATACATACATACATACATACAGTCACGCCACTTTCCCACAGGGGTAGGCAGAGACCACTTTGTTCCACTTGCTACGATCCTGGCATACTTCTTTTGCTTCATCCACATTCATTAGTCTCTTCATACATGCTCGTCGATTTCGGGTACTCTTGACCTGACCTGTTTCTAAAACGTCCGCGATTTGGTCACGGAACGTCCGTCTAGGTCTTCCCCTCCCAACACACCCATTCACACTTCCCGTATAAATCTGTTTTGTCAATCTTCTTTCATCCATCCTCTCTACATGACCAAACCAGCTAAGCATACTTTTTTCAATCCTTGTCACTATGTCTACTTTCACACACCAATTTCAATTTCCAATTATACCAATGCTTAAAAAACGGTGACTGTACGGAATCGTGGAGACGCATCATATCCTCATTGTTTTCGCAACTTAAAACGACCCTCTGATGATGATGCAACCATAGTTTTTTTTTTCTATTATAGGTAGTTCATCGAGCGGCTCCAGTTCCTCGTCCAGCTCGTCGAGCTCCTCTGACAGCTCGGACAGCGAGGGCGAGGCTCCGAAGACGGACACACACCAGCCCAATGAGGACGACAGGTCAGGCTAACACATACATACATACAGTAACATACTACATAAACCATATGTGGACGGGTAATGATAAGCGATACGCCGTTATGATACGACTAGTGTCCGACCGAAGCTTCGGCTTCGGCCACTTTCGGCCAAACCTTCGGCTTCGGTCGAAGCCGAAGGTTTGCAATTTGAGATTTGAAATTGAACAAATTTGCAATTTGACGGCCGAATAGCCCAGCGGTTAGAGAACCTGACTGTGAAGCTTAAGGTCCTGGGTTCGATCCCCGGTCGGGGCAGATATTTGTATGATGAATACGAATGTTTGCTTTCGAGTCTTGGATGTTTATCTATATATGTATAAGTAAGTTTATCCGTTGTCTAGTACCCATAATACAGGCATTAAGTTGCCTAGTTTGGGACTAGGTGATTGGTGTAAATATTGTCCAGTGATATTTATTTATTTATTTATTTAAACGATGCCAGAGCGAGACGGATAGTGCGCAACGCTTAGCAGGGCAGCGTTTCTCCGGCCCAATCGCATTACTTGCAGTTAAATTACTGACAACACATAACATAACAACATAGTCACACTTGATTTAGAAGCGAAAACTGAGCATAATTTACTGCCATTTTTTTAGTATTAGCAAATTCTCGTGTTTCTTAGGGTCAACTTGGGGTCAGCACACCTTCGGCTTCGGCCGAAGGTTATGTTGAAAACCGATTAATCGGCTTCGGCCAAAATTGTACCTTCGGTCGAACACTAGATACGACCCGTTCCATGTCGTGTGGGTTTTGGTCCGACCATCATTGTATAACGATGATGAAATGTGAAAAAATGTATTTTAACGCCAAATGGCTCACACCTTAGCTATGGAGTCCTCAACTCAGCCCCTTGGTCCTTCCAGATCGTTCGGCGCGTGGTCCCACCCGCCGGACTCGGGCTCCGAGTCGGACCCGGAGGCGGCGCCGCTGCCCGCGCCGCGCGACGAGCTCAGCGAGTCCGAGAACGAGAGCCCCGACAAGAGCTTCCAGTGCCACATCTGCAAGAAGTGGTACTCCACACGGGTCACGCTCAAGTGAGTAGCGTTGAAACGTCTATTGTTCTGGGTAAATGACAGTTTTCGGCATAAAATGTTGGCTATTCTCGGTAAAATGTCAACTGTTCACGGTAAAATGTCACTTTTCGCGATAAAGTGTCACTCTTCGTGATAAAATGTCAACTGTTTGCGATAAAATGTCACTTTTCGCCATAAAATGTCAACTGTTCACTGTAAAATATCACTTTTGGCGATAAAATGTCAACTGTTCACTGTAAAATGTCAGCGTTTTGCGGTAAAATGTCGTCCAAAAAGTCACGCATAGCCAGGCTTTAGGGCTCCTCTTTGGCTCAGCGAGTCGGAGAACGAGAGCCCCGACAAGAGCTTCCAGTGCCACATCTGCACAAGGGTCACGCTCAAGTGAATCGGTTTCGTAGACAACCGTCCATGATAAATCGAAGTGTTATGTAGGTAAAATGTCAGCTGTTACGGTAAAATGTCAGCTGTTACAGTAAAATGTCAGCTGATCACTGTAAAACGTCAGCTGTTCTTGGTAAAACGTTAGCTGTTCACCACTCAATAAAAAAAATGAAAAATGTGAGATGTTCTCGGTAAATCGAAGTATTTCACATTGAAAATGTTACAATGTCAGCAGATTCGGTTAAACGTCAGCTGTTCACGGTAAAATGTCAGCCCGTTAACAGTATAAAGTTAGCTATTCGCGGTAAAATGTCAACAGTTCACACCAAAACAGCTGTTCTCTGTAACGCGAAGTGTGTCAGTTTTCAGGGTAAAACGTCAGCTGTTCTTGGTAAATCGAAGTGTTTCACGGTAAAACGTCAACTGTTGTCGGTAAATCGAAAGTGTTTTGCGGTAAAACGTCAGTTGTTCACATTACATCAGCTATTCATGTCTACCGCATGTGACACCCCCATTCAGCGTACACTTCTATTGCAGGATCCACCGGCGCGTCCACCAGAATCGCGGCGGCGGAGGCGGCGGGAGGCAGCGAACTCGGTCCTCGGACCGGTACGAGTGTGACTGCTGCAATGAGACCTTCAACCGGAGGGAGAAGCTCTGGGACCACAAGTGAGTAACCGAGAAAAAGTACCTTTTTTTTTTGCTTTGACGGAACATACCATCGAACCAACTGATTCCCTGACCCACAATAGAACCTATTCACAGTGAACGTCATAGTGACATTGCATTGCTTGACAAAGGAAATCTTTGTTACGTTTATTGTGACAACGTTCTGCGGTGGGTCAGGAATCAGTTGGTTCGATAGTACATAGAGGCCGACTCGCAGGGATCCGTACCAAAAACCGCAAAAAAAAAACGGTTTTTTTCTTTGGGAGCCCCCTTTAATTATTATTTTGGTTTTAGTAATTAGTGTTATAGCGGCAACAGAAAAACATCACCTGTGAAAATTTCAACTCTCTAGCTGTGACGGTTCGTGAGATACAGCCTGGTGACAGACGGACAGACATCGAGTTCAGAAAGGCCAAATCAGTTGAAATTGACAATTTGACGCCATCATATCAGAAATACTATCAGTAACGTTTAGTATATTTTAAACTATTTTTTTTAACCGACTTCAAAAAAAGGAGGAGGTTCTCAATTTGACCTATTTTTTTTATTTTTTTTTTGTATGTTACTCGATATCTCGGAAACCCGTGGACCGATTTTGAAAATTTTTTTTTTTTCGAAAGGGTATAACTCGAAATTAGTCCCATTGGCACGACACCAGGATCTGATGATGGAATCTTGGAGAAATCGAGGGAACTCTTCAAATTTTATATGGAGATGTACGGCGTTTTTGGTAATTTGTTGATGAAGTCAAGATTTTACATTCAGTAAACAGAATACTTTCAAGATATTGTTAATTTGAGGTCGGTTTTTTTTTGTTTAACCTTTAACTATGGACGTTCTTTTTTTGTCACACTACCATGGACGTGCGGTCTCACAGACTGCTATATTTAATGCAAATATTAACTATTAGATGCTTGTATTTTTATATATTTTTTGTTATTATTATCACTTAGAGGTCTCAATCTTTCAGATTTTACATGTATTTAACCGAAACTTATTTTATTTTTCATACATACATACATACATATCGTCACGCCTCTTTCCCACAGGGGTAGGCAGAGACTACTTTGTTCCACTCGCTACGATCCTGACAAATTTTTATAAATTTATTTATTTTTTATTTTTCATAAATTTTAACAAATTATCATTTGTTTTATTGTTATTCCACAAAAACAAAACAATTAAGAAGAAATAATAATAATAAATATAACTAACTTAAAAACTAAACTAAATTTAAAAAAGGGCACCCCCGAGGCATGGTCCCAAAGACGCTGGCAGCGTTTCCTCGCTGTATCGCAGTGCTGATGCGTTGAGCGAGGAAACTGCCAGCTCTTCGGTCTCCAGTTGTATCAGCCAGGCGCTTGGAGAGCTCTTTTAAAAGATTGGTGGCGCTGGGACCCCACGGGCCTAAAGTCTCGACCCCGAATGGTACGAAAACGTATTCAGGGCCGAGACCTCGGTATTTTGCGCTCTTTAATCTTTCGGCCGCTTCAGCTGCCGCTCCTGCTTCTGTAGAAGTACCGTGGAGGTGGGACGGTGCCAGTGTATCGACACAGGTTGCATCCCACACCAACACTCGTCCCTGCTTCCACGGAATTAATGACATTCCATCCGGTCTCTTGCCATCATCTCTGATTATACCTGACGGTTCTAAAACCGCAGGCATGTTGATGGTGGCAAGAGAGCGACGGATAATGTCATTTAGAGCGGCATGTCTGGAAAAGCGGCCAGCGCTCTTCTGACAAGAAAGCCCGTGGTGTCCCAGCGCATCAACATGGCTACCACAAGGGCATCTGTGCGGTATACAAACAGGAACTCCAAGTCGCAGGCAGGTGGCAACCCTTAGTGTTTCGGGCTCCAAGAACGTGCCGGTGTTGGCTGATGGGAAAGCCTGTAGCCAAAAGCCAGCCTCCACAGTACCCGCTGCCAAAATTCTGGCACGTTCCGAGCCCATGCTGCGACACAAAAGGGTATCAAATGTCAATTTAGAAAAAATGTCATCCCAGGCCCTTTGAATTTTAGTATTGTCAGGTAGATCTTTACCCGGGCAAGCAGCGGACCAAGCTATTATGGCCTCCGACAAGCCTGCTGTCTCGTAGTTTAAAGAGCAAGCCCTTAGAATTTTACCTATGAGAGCAGCAGAGCCGTGGGCGGAGGACAAAAAAGCTGGAGCGGATACAGATGTAATTTTGCGTATCCCTAACCCACCAAAGCGAATGGGAAGGGATGCTTGAATCCAAGAATCTTCGCCGAGTTGAATATTCAAAATAGCTTCCAGACTTATCATTTTAGGTCGCTTTTAGTCTAAATTTCATCTGAGATCACTTAAAGGAAGAAAAAAATGAAAATTAACAGTATTTTGAACAATCATCTAAAATATATTTAAATCTAAGGTTTAATGAATATAAAAAACAAAAAATGAACTTCTCAAAAAAAAAAACAAAAAAAAACTGACAATGGTCCAATATTGGTAACATTATTGGCAGTCTTTGTATAATGGCTTGGAACAAAGTACAGATTTAGAACTGGATTTTCTTTCAGAAGTAGGATTTCCTACAAAAGTGGGATCTTCTTTAACTTCCCCTTGGTCACTTTCATGGTTTTGTATGCAATAATTATCTTCAGATACTAAACAGTCAACAATCTTCAGAATTGCATTGGTCCGACTCCAAAAGTAGTTCATTAACTTCATTTTCGAAAGTAGGATATCAACTTGCAATATTTTGCTTGGCCTCTGTTGCATTGGCGATTTTTGTAGTCATTTAGATCTTGTTAGTATTTGATGTATAATTTTCAGACATTTTGAACCTACCTAACCTCAAACAAACACAGCATTGTAAGAAATAAAATGTATTGCAAATATGGACCCGAGGTCTCACAGACCGCGTTCAAAGTTTAAAGTCAAATTACTCTTCCGATTCACAGCCATTGACGCAAACTTCCGCTTCAACAGTCGTTTCGATACTAAAACCGAAGCTACTGAGCGCGTTAGTAGTGAGGGGGGCGGGGAAGTACGTGAACACGAAAATTAAAACCTGCGAGCGGTCTCTCAGACCGCGCGTCCATAGTTAAAGGTTAAAAATATAAACTACCTACCTATTTTTTTTGTTATAGGGCGTCGGCCCACCGCGGCGCGATGACCGTTCGCTGCGAAGTGTGCAAGAAGTGCTTCGAAGACGACGCCGAGTTAGCACAGCACGCTACCACGCATTCTGCCGACGATCGGGCGGGTGAGTTTCATAATTTTTTTTGTCATTTTTTAACCTCCTACGCACAAACGACAAGTCTTTAAGATTAACTTGTCTGTGTCTCTCTGGCGTCTGTAGCGGATTTTGATTTGGTATTTTTTTGTTTGAAAGGTGAATTATAGGTGAATTTTTTAATATGATGAATAAGGTGATAGATGATAATACGGTGAATAGGAGGTTTTTAACTTTTCTAAGTTGGTTAGGTTTTAGGATACATTAGGGGACAAATGTCGCCCGACATGTGTCGGTGACATGTCAAGCGAAGCCGGCCGATTTACATATTTGGCGACATCGTGCTACTTATATCCGCAGCGAAGCTTATGTCGAGCGAAGTCCGGCAAGGTCGCGTTACTTCACCTGACGTTGCCGGGGACACGTGTCGTGGGACCTTTGTCTTCAGTGTACGAGGGCGGTTTGAGAAGTAACTTGGTTTGATATGATAAAAAACTTGTATAGGTGTTTTATATATTTTATTGTTCTACGTAATCCCCTCGAAGATCAAAGCACTTATCTCAACGCTTCTGCAACTTCTCGATGCCTTCACGGAAATGGGTTTCTTCCAGGTCTTCGAAATATGCGTTTACTTCC
>BHDV01071142.1:198532-219657 GCA_005406045.1 Adoxophyes honmai | reverse complement strand
CGTTGGAGGGAGGGGGGGGGGCTGTCACGGCAAATATCACGCAATTTTGTTTCTTGTTTGAAACGAGAAAAAACTACTATTTTTGTCGATTTAATAAGGTCTTAAAAACCGACATGTGCATGGCGCTTCATATTTGACACTTAAATGAGTGTATCCGAACGAAAAATATCGCAGAAAAATTAAAGATTTTTTTAAGTACCTAACGTCATTTACTTTTTTTTTCTTTTCAAATTAGTAAGTATTTTTTTCTTTTTGCAATAACAATCCAATACGTTTAAGGGCCGGCGCTGACTGCCGGCATGGCACGGCGTGGCAAAGGATTTTGTTACTGATCTGAGAAAGGCCGCGGCATGCCACAGCGTGCCGAAGCATTTCACGGGTTATATTTTTGAATGCTGCGGCACGATTTGCCGTGCCGTCCTCTGCCATGCCGGCAGTGAGCGCCGGCCCTAAGTAAGAAACCCACGTCTTGAAATCTCACGTGAGATTTGGGGGTGGGGGAGGGGGTTGAATAAAATCCCACGACATCTCACCAGGGGGGGAGGGAGGGTCAAAAAATAAAAATAAATCACCTCACGTAATTTATGGACGCCCCCTTACTTCATACCATACTGATGATGCGTTTTTTTTTAGTTTGTTTGATGTTGAGTGTTTTTGTAGTAAATTTTACCTCTCCATTCAAAAAGCAGTAGACGAGCGCGATGAAAAACCCCTGGAAGGACCGCAGGAAGTGGGTAGTGTAGCACCAGAGGCCGAAGCGCCAGACGCTGCCGTCGAGCGGCGCCGCCGTCATGTTGATGGCGTTGGTGATGCCCAGCAGCGGCAGCAGTACCAACGCCGCCCGCACGGCCTTCCTGCTGGCACACGCCATTGCTCATCGACATCATCTAATTTATTTGGGCTCAGATGACAGAGATTTAAGGTTTGACCAGATGTTACATTTAACCAAATTGTAGTTGTAGTTGTAAGTAGTAGGTACATATTTTAGGTAGGTAGGTACCTACTAACTTATCGACTACTTAATTGAAAATAATTAAGCAACAACAGTGAGGAATATTTACAAAAATACCAATGTAAAGTACTGCGTATCTCATAAATACGTACTCAAATCACATTTTTAGATCGAATAAAACCTTAAATGAAATAAAAAAACAAAAGACACTTGCGCCATAAAATATTCCTGATTCCATTCGGAGTCAGTGAAGAATGAATGTAGCTAATGTAGGGGGGACTAATAAAAGCAGGCCGGAGGGCGAAGTGCTTTGTGTACTGAATTGAAAACTTCACATTCCAGTCACGAACTTGAGGCGTTCGGTTTGCAGCTACGTTAACTGTGATAGGACCGACGGGATTTGAAGTTTACATTATTTTGTTTTTATTCAGACTTGTTACTCAAAATCATTTCACCAATATTTAATTGATAACTACCAATGACTACTTTACTGCAAGCCATGCCCTGATTTTTACAGTCAAGTGTAAAAGTATGCAACGTGTTACAAAATACCGGGTAAAAATGCAATAAATTATTAAGGCGAAAAATATTGTAAACCCTAGTAAGCTGTCACTTAATAGAACTGAAGTTATCATAGATTATTTATCAGAGGGTATTCTCTGACGGATTTTTAATTTTTCATTCAGAAAGGTTTGCAAACTATGTTTTCATCAACATTACCTATTTCTTAAGTTAAAAAATGGCTACTATTACGATTAGTATAGTATTATACGATTAGTATTTGTTGTTTGTTATGAAAATATGTGTTAGTTTAGGTTAAAATACATTACATAAAGTGCAGTAACATAACATGCAGGTCTGTTGTAAGACTGAAGAAGTTTTTTAAACTTCTAATATGAATCTGAGCGGCTTCTGTACATTTTGGTAGGTATTGACTCTTTGTCGTTCCGCGTATATTAGGTAAACATGTACATTCTGTGTTATTTAATCTTTAATGACATGGTAATAGGGTTGGTAGATACATGAATGAAAATACCTTTTTTTTTAATTTATTTTGGCGATAGGTACCTAGGTCATACTCATACTGCAATACTACGGTTTTCAAATATTGTAAATTGACTCATTTCATTATACATATTGGGCCATTTAACCCTCTTTCTGCTTTACCCGTATTTTTGTAATACCTTGTTCCTATATGTAGTAAAAACTTTAAATTTAGTAATACTACCTAGCAAGTTAAGATCATAACGGCGTTATAATTATGACCGTGGGTCATGCCTACTACGGAGAAGTTTTGTATCGATACTTATTTTTGCACTTGACCGTACAATTAAGAGAGGGAGAGCATTACGATTTATCAATGGTTTTCACTTTTGTAAGTGGGTAAACATACCTGACTTTTTCTAACTCCGTGCTCTGAGTGCGTCGTAATTTGGCAATAAGTGCCTTCATTATGTTCAGTAAAAATACTAAATTAATCTGAAACAAAAAACGATTCGATGTCGGTGAGAACTGAAAAAGAATAAACAGTAACCGGCAAGATTAACTGACTGCCGCAAAACGGGGTGAGTAGGGAAAAGTGATATTCAAACCACGATATAGGTTTTTTTTTCACATTTTGTTTTTCTTTATTATTCTTCATTTTAAATGTTCAGGTAAATTATTGTAGTTTTAGTTTTACGTTTCGTGGCCTCTTCGAGAATTTATTTACATTGAAACATTCTTGATGCTAGAGGTTAGGGTGCTAGCCTGTGGCCTAAAGGTTTTTGGGTATAGGGTTAGCACGGTAACACGTGCGATACACTTATACCTGAGACTTTTAGGTAAGTACTTAAAAAAGGTAAACAAACCCGACAAAGTGAGTGTAATGCGACTAAAATAGAAAATGTCGTAAGTATTTAATGTAGCAACACATACCTTACGTGATTTTTCACTTTGTCGGGTTTGTTTACCTTTTTTAAGTACCTAAAAGTCTGAACTGTAGTCTATCGGTCATTTTCTGACGTCTCTAATTATACAGCTTATTGACAGGTATAGTATAAGTACATTATCGCGCGCACTGGACTCGAGCCTTGTACTAAACGGCCAAACCTGTTTCCATAGTCTCCTCTTAAGACATTCGCAGAAGAAATGGAGCGGTGTTATTCTAAACCCGACACCGGCCTGACCCGGGAAATGACACGCCGCTGTATTAGGTTGATACGTAAACAGTACGTATTAATGTCCGCAGTCCGCAGGTTGAAGTGTGTGTGGTTGACATCTCCACAAACATAATAATTGTACTTCTATACTTAACTCATTTAACCATATATTTGATTGCATTTTTACTACCTGTGAAAGTTACAAGTTTAGTTAAAATAATGTGGACGGACATTTGTATCGCTTGCCTACTGTAGATAAGGTACGGACGAGTAAAAAAAATGCAGAATTTTCTTATCCTTTTGGCATCGTAATAGCTAACACGATTAATGAGAGAAAATTTTGTGATAGGTAATGAAATTTACTTAATTCAGTTTAGTAACGATTTTTAAAGGATAAAAATAGCATCTTAATCAACAGTTTTACAGGTAGGTACCTTAGTATGATAGATAAGTCAAAGCGCAGCTCGTGCCTTTTAGTAGCTGGATATTAATAACCCGGCAAAAAATTTAGTCAAAATAAAATTCGCAACGGTAACAATTACACCCGCAATATACACTGTATTGTGTACTCTAAGAGACAGACGCGAGGCCGCGTCAGCCGCAGGCGCCCTCCCTCCGCGCCCGCCCCGCGCCCGGCCTGCACGGTCCACCACCAATACCTTATATCGTTACTCGACTTTACCAACGCCTGACCTAAGATTGTCATTGAAAATTAAGATTTGTCAGATACTGATCCTAAGCGGCTACATCAAAAGGCGGCCGATCAAGAGATAACAGTATTCATGACATTCTTGACTTTCTGAGATGAGAAGGTAGGTAATACAGTCAAGTAATTTGCCTCTATGAACCTTCTCATAATGAGTTTCATATTCTTTAGATAAGTAGCTACTTAGTCATTTTTTAATAAATCTTTCTTGTGAAAGTGTTAAAAGGTTCAGGGTGGCACAAGTAGGTATCAAACTAGTCGCCTGTGTCTACATACCTAATCACTGTTCAGTGAGGTAAGCATTGTTTAAAAAGTAACTTACCAATATGACTCCTAATCTCGGCCCCTGTACGATCCAATAAAGCGACGTGAAGTTGTAACCATACCAACAACTGTAAAAAGAAACATTGCTTTCATTTCAGTGATAGGTAAGAACCTACCTACCTAAATACCTGTGGGAAAGACTCCAATAGAGAGATCTCTCTCCAGGCAGATGTTATGCCTGGGGACCGAAGTCCACAGAGAGGAAGTTGGAAGTTGTATTTATGCAACCGTTCGTCGAAATTTCGTTAGCGCGATGTAGAACCGTTTAGTTCGGCTGTTCGACGCATGTGGCGCTGGGGCGCTACATACCTTATGTTCTTGGATTTCTGTGTATTTAATAAAAATGAAAAAGATTTTTGCACTTCGCTGGCTCGGAAAGGCTTCATTTATCGTTAGAAATCAGCGTAGAAAATTCCTCTTTCCGCGTCAGCGTGGAAAAGTTCAACTCCTTAATTTCTAATTGGGTACGGTGCACATCACGCTTGACGATTCGATTGTAAAAATGTTATCAGAATTTTCAGAAACCGGGTATAATTTTGGGACAGTAAATTAAACTTATGTATTTTGTCATTAATGCAATCGTAAATATTGAAATATGGAATACTTATAAAAATCCGTTTGGCGCTAATTATAAAGAAAAACATGAACGCGTACAAAATTAAAATCGAATACCCTACCTTGGCAGTCCGGTAAAATATAATGATAATTTTGTTTGATAAACACGATGCTATACTGTGTCGGTTTAGGTACTTAAATTAAAGTAAACCAACTTTATGTCAGATTTGACAGGTTAAGAGCGTTTTTTGTTTACTACCCAACTTTTTTCGGATATTCAAAAAGTTTAGCAAAGGAAGGAAACAATAAAAAATATTTTGTTGGTGCCTAAATTTACCTAATACCTACCAGAAACAATCGGAATTAGAACACTAACGTTTATCCGATCAATAAACATTACGAAGATTCCTTTGCTAAACTATTTGAACATCCGAAAAAAGTTGGGTGGTAAAAAAAAAACGTTCTTAACCTGTCAAATCTGACAAAGTTTGTTTACTTTAATTTAAGCACCTAAACCGACACAGTATAGTACGCACCTGTAGTATAATGCATGTACCTACCTACAGTCACAGAATAGATCTACCTACAGTACATACAGGTTTGCTATAGGTACTTAATGTTTTTTTTAATGACTTGTGCCAAATTTCTTGAGGCGCATTCTTCTTGACGATCGTGGTCTTTACGACACGCTGGTAGACTCAAACAAACTATGTACTTACATGTAAAAAGTCCCGTTTGAAGTACTTTCAATAATAAAATTTAGATTTTAACAATGAGGTTATGAAACGAAGCCAAATTAATAAACGCTTGTGAGTGGATAAATAATTTTACTGGCACGTAACTCAGACTTCTCAAATGGGATGTGCCTTCTGAAACTAATTAATATTTCTAATCAGGAACTTGGAATTGCAGAAATGCAGTCGTAGCGTTGAGTAGATCTAACTAAACTGTGAACGCTTTCCTGTGCGAGGTAAACCTTGGTACTGCCTAGTATTTAATGTAATCACGAAAGTTTATAAGGTAAGTATGGATGTGATTGCTCTTTTAAGCAAACAAAAGTGTTGATGAAACTTTACAAAAAACACATCAAGGTTACTTAAGCCAGTTTAAGTGAACCTTTTATCTATTTTGAAGCATTACCAAAGGTTTCCTACACCTATCGCTTAGACCACGCGTGATCGTCAGTCAGTCAGTCAGCTTCTCCTTTGGTATTGTACAGGGTGACCGGAAGTTGACCGATTTTTAACCAGTGGTGTACGCGTGTAAAACCCCCTGTAACATATTTCTTGAAAAATTTCCTTATTGACCTTATGTGGTAGACAATATGATTCACCACTTTTCAGGTCATTGCGCCCTGTTTGACTTACCTTACGTCCCGTCAGTCGGCGCGTAAGCATCTGCAATCGTTTAACATTGCGAAGCTACGCGGTTGACTGAGAGCCGGAAAATAAAAGACTGGGCAATATTTTCAATAAAAAAAAACAGACTCGTAAATTCAACCACTGGTTGAAATGTTTACGGTAAACTTTCGGCCAGCCTGTATAGAAAGATAGATAGAAGATAGAAGATAAAAAATGCAACACAACTCACGTCTTAACTCTTTCCGCTCTGTAATGTAAAGCAGTCATGGCAGCCCACAAGGCCGTGAGGATGACCGGCAGGCCCCACCCCGTGGCGTAGTAGACCGCGTGGGAGACCCCCTCGCGCAGCGCGTTCGCCGTCACCACGTTGTGCAAGTACAGGCCCTCGATGAACATCCACATGAACATGACAGTGATGGCGTACTCCAACAGGACGTACGAGCTCTCGCAGAGGTAGGGCTGAAAATAAAAGTTTAAACTTAAATGTTTACCGGGTTTGATTTATAGGGTGTAAAAGAACCGGTGATAATTCACATAAGTAGCTCTGGAATCTACGATAAGTGTTTTTAAATTTTTTCACTGATGGCGCTGTGAGTAATGGCCGCCAATGTAAATCAAGAAGCGTGGGTTTAGATTTCACTGGATGAGCTATAACGTATTTTAGTATTTTGTTGAGATGCTGTTACTTTATAATGAATCAAGTTTTCGTGATTCTCACGGGTTATTCGACACTAATGCCTTTATCGTTTTTCCTAATCGTTCCACATGCGTTAGTCTTCTCGGTCATTACTTTGCTCGGTTATGTTTATCTAGAAGAACGAGGCCTTTAAAAAATTGTCAGCTGTGCGTTAGCAAATCATGTGGAAGAAAGGGTCTCCTGGGACGAAACCCCCGCAACAAGAGCACAGTCATAATGTCTCACTGTCATCACCAGCAAAGATTTTCTGGAATTAACCGACCAGCCGGGACTGAAGAAGCAAAAGAAACCCAGGGCCAGATTCCCCACATGAGAAGCACCTACGATATCGCACAGTTCTCGCCTTTTAAGATTTTTTCGTAATAAAAAGAGACTGCGTTAATGAAACGGGGGCCTGTGGATAATAAATTGTCTAAATTACTTTTACTTAAAATTAGGCGAAAATCGGTGGTTATAAATATCTTGCATAAAATGTATGTATTTACCTTTTTTAAACTAATATTTAACAAAGTTTACCTATCTATCAGGAATCAAGAAAATAATAAAAATATAAACTTAATATCTCGACAGCTTGTCTTTTACATACTTAGACTACAATTTTGAGTAGAATCCCTTTTAATTAGATTAATATTCTTATTAGTTTATTTCCGTACTTGGGGGCTATTCCTTTTTGTAGATATAATTTCTGCTTTCAAAGCGCTTTTTTCAAAGTGTATTACGCAAAAATGTAGTTTAAAACAAAAGGCAATCGTGGCTTTAAAATTTTCTACACTTTTTTTCTACATAACTCTGATAGACAGGCACAAAGTAAAAACAGTAGAAATGCAGGTTATGAGTAGGTATAACAAAACCACACACCGCACCTATGAATTTTCAAACTTAATAACACAATGTCGCAAAATGTTTGAATCGTTCCAATAATTCGCTTAAGCATCATTTTTGTCGTACATACTTATAATATAACAGTCGCTAAAGCAAATATTTATCTGGAATTTTGGCACGGTTATAGCAAATCAGCATCCATTGTTATCTAAAAAGCCGTCGCTCGAGCGGGTAGCTGCGCAGTATTTCTGATATTGGTTCTGTCCAGCAGTCAAGTGACTCTCCACTCCAAGTTGTGCCAGCCTCGGAATTTGTCAAAGTTCTTGTCGCTGAAAACGGGCAAAATGAACTCAGCAAGAACCCACTGATTCGCAAAGTGCTCTTCAAACTTTTTCAATAGATAAGCCACGTGTTTGAGCACACGCAGATTCTTTTATTTTTGCACGGCAATGTAGTTTACATGTACCTCAATTATAGGGACATACGTCTCTTTTCTGTCGCTGTACTTAGTTCCAGATGAATACCTATACCTTATCGGTTTAGGTAGTTAAAACAATGTAAACAATCTTGACGTGTCTTTTTATTTAAACGTACACTTTATAAATAGAAATCTTTACATTTTACAATTTAGGTATGAAAAAATCATTTATTTTCATAATTGAATTGTATAGTGTAACGATTTTCATTTTTAGACTGTGTATTTCAACAAAAAGACATGTCAAGATTGTTTATATTGTTTTAACTACCTAAACCGATAAGGTATAGGTAAGGGAATAAGTAAATCACATAATTATTAAGCAGTACGGTCAGAAGTAGTCGGAAACTTTAAAACCTTGCCTCATTGCATGCTTACTTCACAGCACTACACTTGTACAATGTGATCAAGTGTTCAGTTATTTTTAAGGCTGACTGGTGACAGTACGTTTCTAATCATTACGGACTAACCCCTATTCCTATGCTCCTAGGATTATAATATCTTCTCTACCCCAAAATACCTTGATAATGATTTGCAGCTCTGACAGTTTTTAAAACTTTTAAGGGGTTGTTGAGTGTTTACGTTTTGGTAAATTCCGGTTTATATTCTTACCATATTGTCGATGCCCCTGAGAGTGACGTTGTCTGTGGTGGAGCGGTCGCCGAGCCGGCTGCGCACGAGAGCCTGGTCGATGTACACCGTCAACCGGATCAGCACTTGCAGCACCATCGCACTGAACAGACTTTTATGTATCCTGGTGCGGTTGTTGCGCAACGATCTAGAACAATAATTTTAAACAAAAAAAAAACCGACTTCAAATTTGGGCTATACTGAAAGCATTTGTTTAATAATGAGGGTGACCTTCCATCACCAGCAGGCCTCACTAATTACTGAAATTATAATTTCCAGTCTGCAGGTGCATTCAGTATTGAAAGAATTATCCTTTAACTCCTAAGCATTAAGGAGTTGACCTTCCATCATCAGCTCAGTCATATTTTTTTTACTGCCAGACGTAAATACTGGTGTAGCTTTGAAAAATGTACTAAAAACATTACCTGTGCCAATAAAATTTGAGGGTTGCCCTCGATTTCCCTCATATTCCATCATCAGATCAAGATATGCTGGCAATGGGACCACCTGGAAACTATACCCTTTCAAACAAAAAAAAAATTTTTCAAATCGGTCCAGGCGTCTTCGAGTAATCAGCGAACACACATAAAAAAAAATAATGATAAAAAAAAAAAATATCCCGACGAATTGAGAACCTCCTCCTTTTTTTGAAGTCGGTTAAAAATGTAGCATGGCGCCAGATTGCCAACGTTGACTGTCAACAGTGACGGTAATTTATGAAAATACTTTAAATCCCTTAAAACCGGCTACGAAAAAGCAAGATCTGGATCAATATAAGATTGTTTCTTCGTTACATCCAGGGAAAATATTGTGAAATTTATTGTGAAAAGGTTCAAAGAGGCATAAGAATTTCATTCTGCACAAAAGAGCAGCAAGTGTCAATTCAATTACTCATTAGTTCACTTAATTAAGTATTAGCGCTTACCTGTAATGTGAAAAAATTATAAGAGACACGATTAGGGCGAGAAGCGATATACTAAATCCAGCTATTTCCATATATCTGGTGCTCTGTGCTATCTCAAACTTCAACTGAAAAACAAATGTGTTGGTTAACAATGCTGACATTTCTTCATAATTATAAGTACAATCAACAGCAAAGAAATCAACCCGATTAAAGACCAAAAGTATATACATACGAACTTTAATGTTGACTGCGTCGATATCTTTGTTGCTGACTATACGATAAAAAATACAATTATTTTCACGAATAACAGGATTAATTATTAATCTCTTTGCAAATTCATCCCCGCCCCCATGCCTAACCTGGTTGGGCTTAGAATTATACGTCTGTATTGTTTCCGTGGATACTCAGATAATCTGCATTTCGAAATGTATATTAAGACTGGACTAAGATAATATTGGAGATTATAAAGAAATTAATATATATCTCACGTCTCTAATCGATTTCAGCTCGCCATGTTACGGACTAGGATCTTGTATGGTTTTGTTTTCGCCAGAGCAAAGCGCTACCGCGTACCTAATGGGCACGTGTCTAATAGTAGCAGAAGCCGAGGCACGTGCTCTTAAAGAAATGGCTACGGATAGTCGATCCAATCGAGTCAAACTCGATTAAAAGTGTAGTTTTGTCGTTTATTTAACTATAAGTGAGCTTCTCGGTAGTTTCATGTTCAGAATACACATTTCACCGGCGAATATTTTTGAGGTGTCCCGATATCGATGACAGCCTACTTTGCAAACAAAGCAATTACAGTACAGTCATTAAGTCTATAACCCTCAGTTTAATTAACAAAAAGAGAAATAATTGTGCGATAGAGCTCATAGCTATAACGAGTTTTTAAATTAATAACTAATATCATTTTAAACAAAGCTTAGTTGGTAGATAACATTTCTCAAAATTGAATCTGTCGTAGACAAACAGCCTCATAGAGAACAATTTAGTTACAATAGAAACAATACAATACAATTAGACCGGAAGATAGTGACACGTTTTACTGGGTCATTTGTACCAGTATGGCGGTTCTTCGGGGGTCTAAGTACGTAAAGAAGGAACGAAAAATTATGGTCATAGCGCTGGTACCGGCGGCCCAATCGTCGTCGTCCATCGTGTCGGATAAAATACGAAAGTCTAGCAATTAGTTCCACAAAAATTCTTGTATTTTCCGAAAGTCCATAAAAAACAAGAAACGGGAGCGTAACTTCTCCGGTGTGACTTAAAGCCCGCCATACTGAGGCGAACACATAAATTAAAAAAATTAAAAAATCAACCATTTGCGCCAAGCTAATTTTTGCACAGTTGATCATCGTCGAGTAGGCATTCATGGACATCACCATGCCATACTTTTTGGACGGTTCCAAATGGCCGCCATACCCCCGCAATATAGCATACGCAAGGGAGTTATTTTTTATGTTGCTGGACGATTTGTACCAGCATTGCATTTATGGTGTCTGATAAAATGTGACCGTTATTATGATTGCCATACTTAAAGTACTTGGGCGTAAAAAGTTTGGCCGTGGTGGCCATTTGCATTGCAAGTATAGCATGGTGATCTTTCCTTCATTACATTTACGTACTTAGATCCCTGAAGAACTTGAATAAGGCTGCGTCGCCTTTGAATCGGTTTCACTCGAACTGTCAATTCCTATCACTAAAGCGCTCATGTGACGTTACGGTAGGTAGAGAAAAAGTGACACGCTTGGTTTTCATACAAATGCAAGAACTCGCGGCATCTGTTTCAATATAAGTCTGTGGATACACTCTTGGGGCCGTTAACCGGGCAAATGCGAGTTGATATTGCTCTCTATGAGGTTTAAATTGACAGTAAACATCTTTGGTGAGTAGTGAATACGGCGGTCACCTGAGCGTCGCGTTCGTCGTCGTAGACTTGTATGAAGAGCGTCTGCACCTCCGGCGGAAAGCACGGGGTGTAGTTGGTCCAGCCCAGCGCGCTGGCCTCGCCCGGCCGCCGGCCTAGCCACAGCCCGGTCTCGCCGCACCGCCGGAACGCGAAATCTACCATAACAACTCTATTTTAATCTTCACTTAAAAATTATTTAAAGAGGTGGCTTACAAATTTGTCTTGTATGTGTGTCTACGTTTTTTTTCACTTCTAAATTTATTTTCTGTTTGTTTGATAGGTTCCTACTTTGGTTTTCGGATGGGGGAACCGATTTGGTATCGGGTTTTTAAAGTTCCGTACCCAAAGGGTGAAAACGGGACCTTATTGCTGAGAATTTGCTGTCTGTCTGTCTGTCCGTCTGTCCGTCTGACACTAGGCTGTATCTCAAGAACCGTAAGAGCTATGAAATTTTTACAGATGATGTATTTCCGTTGCCGCTATAACAACAAATACGGAAATCAAAATAATAATTAAGGGGGCTTCCATAGAAAAAACGTATTTTTTGCTATTTTTGGTACGGAACCCTTCGTGCGCGAGTCCGATTTACACTTGACCGGTTTTTATTTATCGACGGTTCCTAAGAACAAAGTCTCAGCGAAACATATTTTATGAGATATTGCAGTTTGAAATGATACAGTGATACTTTGGGGTTTTCATAATTAGTATAGCTTCTTATAAATTTTAAAATATACCTAGTTAAATTAATTGGTTAGTCTTTCCCTACTCAAATACCCATATTGAAAATAATCCTTCTCTCTTCAAGCATTAGCTTGTTCGATTTCAACCCTTCCCGATACCTAATGTTATTTTTAGAGGTCCTTTTTACAATCGTGGAGAACAGCAGAGAGAAGACTAAGTATGTATACATATAGTTATACTTACACATCACACCATTTATTTTACAGTTTTGTAGCTAAGTACCTTTTGTGGTGTAGGAGTAGGACAACAACTGCGAATCGCGATCGCCGATCTTATAGTTGCGATGTTCAGTTTTAAATGTATAATGTTGTGTAACCCCATTTTTCCCTATTAGAGAGACGATAACGTGATACATAGATGTAAACATGATGTTAGGTCGTTGGTAGCCAATGAATGCCAATTGATGCATAGTACCTAGTATATGCCTACCTTTTGACTTTAGAAGCATAAACTTTTCCTTTGTAGCTTTTATCTTTAAGGTGGTTTTTTTTGGCAATTTGAGGATAACATTTATGAACGATAAAATAAAAGTCTAACATGTGATATCATCAGCCACAACAAATACTTAGTTTAAAAAGTAGTATCTCACGGGTCGTGTCGCTGAGCCGCGCCGGGGGGCAGCTCTGGCTGGCAACCGCGCCCGCCGGTGTGGGCGGCCAACATAAATACGTATCGAACGTCGCATTGCAATACACCGTTTCTGAAAGAGAAATTACTTATTTAACAACAATCTACTATTTGTCCCGCCATAATTTGATAGCGATTATGAATCTTTTGTTTCAACAAGATGTGTACTTACATGGGTATAACTACGACAAATAGGTTAAAAAAACTTCTGATCTACCTATACTGAATGACACCAATGTCATTCACAGGGTCATTCTCATTTCAGAACAAAGTACATTTTTGCCCCGCGCAGTTTTTTTGCGAAATCCCTTAATATACTAGGTATTGGTGGGTAGGTAATTTTTTATCTCTATTTTTTTTGTATTATGGGGTCAAGTTTGTTTTCTTACCCCCTTAGGTCAGAAATGTTTGACTATCCTTAAAGTCGCTAATGCATGAAGCGTTTGCATTGAGAACACAACACTTAAAATAAGAAAGGTATTAAGTACTATAAGCTCGGGTTACTTTGCCCCAACGAAGTTATTTTGCCCACCCATAAAAAAATCATATTTATTGTTCAATTTGTGAACTGTCTAGCTCTAGTTCGCCACCACGCGATTAACTTGCTTCTGTTTTAATGTTTGCAGTATTTACTTATTTATTAGCTTGGTAAAATGTGTTTATATCAACAGGCAAAGTAACCCAATGGACGCAGCACGAGCTTACGGTACATGCCACAGACTTATATCGAAATAGATACCGCGAGTTCCTGCATTTGTATGAAAACCAAGCGTGCCACTTTTTCTTTACCTACTGTAACGTCACATGAGCGCTTTAGTAATAGGAATTGACAGTCCGAGTAAAACCGATTCAAGGGTTACGCCGCCTTACTCAAGTTGTTCCGTCTCTAGGCAGTTAAACCTAATCTAAGTGGTATAAAATTAAATGAAATCGCGTCAAAGGATTTCTCTCCCTTTTGGCTCCCTTTTGGCACGCGAAGTAGATACACGTGCTTACCTAATTATTTCCACATTTACCATTGAAATAGGTACTTGAAAAAATTAAAAGCGAGCATAATGCATAATCTGAAGTCCCAAAATTTTACTTAGCTAAATTAAATAAAACGGAGTTAGTTTTTACATGGATAGAGTAACACACAACACATACACAACAGTTATTATATTATTATTAACAAGTACCTAATAGAGTAGGTACGTAGAATTTACCTACTCGTGATTTAATTTATCAGAAACATGCAATAATTACTAGCAATGGTTGTCGTGTAAAATTATTTAGGCGCCTATCTAGTACTGAAATTTCCTTTGGAAAAGTATACACAATAGGCCGGGTTTTCGTCAATTTTTGAAAAATCTTTTTAATCAATTTTTTATTTCCGGATTCTTGTGTGTATTAATAAATAAAATAAATATAAAAGTTCAAATTCTCAAACTCGCGCGATAATAAGTAAACGCTGTTTAGAAAATGGTGTCAATCACATGACGTCTGTCTGTGACGTCACAGGCAGGTAAATAAAGGTGACAATCTCTGAAGCTAAACTAATGACATGTTAAAAATAAAATAATGTTGTTAAATTACATCGTAAGCAAAGATTAAATAAAACAGAATGTACATGTTTACCTAATATCCGCGGAACGACAAAGAGTCAATACTAAAATGTACAGAAGCCACTCAGATTCATATTAGAAGTTTAAAAAATGTTGTAAGACCTTGATAGATACTTTATATTGAGTATTTGAACCTAAACTAACACATATTTTTTCGTAACAAACAACAAATACTTATCGTTTCGTAATATCTTTATTACGATAAATAATTAGAAAATATACTAATTTTTTTAACTTAAGAAATACCTACTGTTGATATACATAGTTTGTAAACCTTTTTGAATGAAAAATTGAGAATCCAACAAAGAATACGCTCTGTTAAATAATCTATGATAACTACAGTTCTATTAAGTGAGAGCTTACTAGGGCTTACAATATTTTTCGCTTTAATAATCGATTGAATTTTTTACCCGGTCTTATGTAACACGTCATATAATAATATGTATCTCTCTAAATCTCACAGGTGGGTTTATGCTATGGTGTCAATACAAATATATTTTTATTGATTGGACTGGTACAATATGACACCGCCCGAGGGTGTCCGTTTCTAGTCTCCTATAGAATGGCGATTGGCATTGGCTGGCACCCTCCGTCGAGAAGATTCTCAATTACTCGGATACGACTCTCCATTATGTTTATTTGCCGTGAGGATTTATGAACTTATAGACGGATAAACGAAAAGTTATCGTTGCACATTATAATAATAAACAGCCCTTATTTTCAGGATCTGCTCATTAGTAACCGTTGATTTTAGGTAGGTAAGTACGAGTGATGTTTTAATTTTCTACGTCAATTCTAACGCGAATCAATAAGAAACAACTTTCTGTCTAACAATTGAACTAAATGAGAACATGATTTACTCAGTACCTACTTCAAAATAAATGCTCGTAAAACTGCCCATGCGTCGCTTTTAACTGTCGAGATTATTGGATAAAAAAACAACAAACATTTTTTTTAGCTAGATGTTATTCAAATAAAAAATAGAAATTAAATCGATGACTGAAACAAAAAGAAGTATTAGAACTTAACTATTCTTCTTTGGCGCCATTGCCACCAACTTCAATAAATATAAAAATAAGAGACTAAAATTGCAATTTTTCCCTGGGCTTATAAGTAAGGAAAAAGTCTCTGTACTGCGGAACCACGACGGGATTCTGGCCGGGAATGCCGCAGTTAGTCAATGTTTCCTTTAATTGCTCTTCGTCGTAGCCTTTCAGTTCACACAAATCAGACAGGAACTCGTTCCATTCGTCCCAATCTAACTCAGATTTGCTAAAAAAAAACAAGTACTTAAAATATATTTTCCAGTAGTACCTACCTACATTAAACACGTAAGTACCTACGCTAAAGTAGAACTAAATGGTAAAAGTCGTCATAATCATGTCGGTCATAATCATGATAGTATAACATGTTTTTAATAAATAGTAACGAAATCAGAGCTTCTGGAAATATCGTTTAATAATAAATTAGATCAAAGGGTCAAAAAAAGTTGCACCCCTTACTATAAAGTGTCACGGTTCGTTCCACCCGGGCAAAACACAATAGGTGGCAGCGAGGCAGGGATATTTAGTTAATTAAATTCATTCAAACAATATTTCACACGCAATTTTTCCTAAATATTATTTATTTTATCGGCAAAGCATTTAGTAAGAGCTTGAGTTAAGCGCTATACAAAAAAGAAATTACCAAGAGTCTCATCCTGCCGACGACAGAAAGTTTTAGAACAGATTTATAACAAATCTACTACTACAATTAATATTATTTAATTGCAGTAGGTATCCAATGCTACATTTTTAGCCACAATTGTGTATTTTTTTAAAAAGGCACAGCAACAGCTATTGTATTAACTTCACCAAGTAAGTATCTAGTTACATGCATATCTTATTATTTCTGAATTAGGCAAGGGGCGAGAGAAATGAAAATAACACCTGAATTTATAAAAAAGAATCCCTGTTTCTGTCATAGTCAGTTTCCGGTCATCTAGTAGCTTGGCTTGTCGCATCCAATAGTCGGATCTGTACAGGGTGATTGTCAGACCACTTCTTTTGTTGTCCAGGAGTTTAGAATACTCATAAAACTGCCCTTCAAGTGTGGCTGCTTCTTCATCACCCATGTTTCACTTGCCTGCCAAACACACAATTTCATACTTTCTTGGTGCAAACATTTTAATTTATAGGGCTTTAATAAGGTAGTGTCGTGTACAATACGTATTATCATCTGCAGAAGACGCGCTGAATTTAAGTCATGGTGATGTTGACTACGCTCAAAATAAGTATAAAATTTGAAGAGACGAGCACTACTGCATTAACTTTGTATTAGTACATTATTGTGGAAGTATTTACTGCTTTTTAAAGACGATTAATTTACCTTTCGACACAATTAAATACGAAAACAATGAAAATTTGTCGCGGTAGGAACCAAATATACTAAACCGTCTGACGTTGTCAAAGCGACATGCCTGTTTGCTGTTTGCCAGCGTTGCTGTGAAACAGGACAGGAGTCACACCGAGCAATAATATCCCGACCTCCTTAAACCGCGTTTTCACTTCTAAGTCGCTCTGAACAAATAATATACTTAGACTGACTGGGAGATAGTGACACATTTTACTGGGTCATTTGTACCAGTGTGGCGGTTCTTCTGGGATCTAAGTACGTTATGTAATGAAGATAAGAAAAAATATGGTTATAGCGCTGGTACCGGCGGCCCAATCGCGTGGGCGTTAGTCGAACGTCTCGAATAAAATACGAAAATCCTTGTATTTTCCGGAAGTCCATAAAAAAGAAGTAGGCGGTAGCGTAATGCCATACTTCTCCGGTATGACTTAAAGCCCGCCATACTGAGGCGAACACATTAACAAAAATAATTAAAAATTAAACCATTTGTACCAAGTTAATTTTTGCACAGGTGATCATCGTCGAGTAGGCATTCATGGATTTCAACATGCCATATACTATTCGGACGATTCCGAATGGCCGCCATACCACCGCAAAGGAGTTCATTTTCTTTTATTTTGCTAAACTTTTGCCGCCTACTACATATAAGTATGGCAATCATAATAACGGACACATTTTGTCAAACACTTTCCAAAAATCTAAATGCATTACTGGTACAAATCGTTCAGCAACATAAAAAAAAATCCCTTGCAGCTCCATGGCGGCAATTTGGAACCGTCCGAGAAGTATAAAGCCACTTATTCTATCAATCATCTCAAACGCCATTTATAAAGGTGAAGTTTTAATTTTAGAAAATAATTGTGTTACGATTGTTATGTATGCTTTTCAAATTCTCTGTAATTTTCTTAGCTTTTTCTTTCATAAAAACCTTACAAAAATTCCAAAGACAAATTTTTAGAATGTTACCAGCACCCGGGCCTTTTTAAACCATGTTATAATAACTTAACCATGACATTAATTTAGGTAATTATATAACTAGTACATCTCAGACTTCGTTGTTACTAACAAAATTTTAATTGCCAGCAATGTAAACCAAATAATAATCAATGTCGACTGTCATTTACATTTACACGTGCTTGTCAAATCACTTTGCTTTACATTTGCTGGCAATCTAAATTTTGTTACAAAGTTAACGAAGTCTGAGATCGTTATTTAATGAAATTAATACTTGTATCATGGTTAAGTTACATATTTTTGTTATTATTATTATAACATCGTTAAAAAAAGCCCGGGTGCTGGTAACACAGCACTGTATAATTATGTGTATGTATGACTGTATGTATGTACTTAGATTTAGTAGGTCCTCGCGATTCTTAGTAAAATAAACATATAGAATTTTCAAGTTTTGAAATAAAAAGGTATACATAATAGGTACCTACTTAAAACAACTTTTTTAACTCATGAAAATAAATCTCGTTTGGTCACATGGTCGGAGCCTGAATGCCGGCTAATTGTCAACTGCTGACTGAATAAATTTACATCCAAATTTCAATGGTAGAATTTCATTAGTGTGGTATTTGTGTAGGACAATATTGAAAATGTCAGAGAACGAGCAAATCCATTCACAATTACATATATGTATGTTGATCTTTAATAATATTTATTGTTTGAAATGATTCTGAAGACAGCTTTTTCATTCCACTAGCATTTTCCATATCGTTTCAATTATCTGGCATTGTTAGAATTAACTAACTACGACGACCCACACCTACTAGTACGTACCTAAATAAACACACGTAAACATCACGTATGTACTTATTTCCCAATGGAATAGGCAGAGGAAAAGTAGCCACTTTTACCGTAATAGTTAGTGACTAAAGCACTTTCATCGCCTTTTATGAATTATGACATTCACTACAGTCTTATTTTTAACCCGGACACTAGGTAGTATAGTTTCCTAAGTTGATTAGGTTGATCTCAGGTACCTATGCAGTGATCGCAAAATTTTAACCGACTCCAAAAAATTCTCACTTTGGCTGTATTTTTTTTTAATTTAATTTATGTGTGCACCGATTTCAATGGTTCCTTTTGTGTTTGATAGGTTTTGGCTTCCCATTGGTCCCATTTTAGACACGAATTTAGCCACGAATAGATAGATAATTATAACGAAATCACACCAACATTTTTAAAGATAATCCACAAACTATTAGTTAGATGTGATATTTAAATGAAACTAGGTAGTAGAAAAACAAGATATATCAAATAAAAAAGGAACATCTGGTAAGGTGAAAATAATAAACTCTCTGTACACCATATTTTATATTACATAAATCTAGGTCCCAGGATCAAGAAATTGGTTTTTCTTACTCAGGATCTATTTAACACCACAATCGATACCTCTTAAAGTAAATCGATCAGGTTGCAACATCCGTTACCTAGTTGCAACATTCAACGGCTACCTAAGTACATAGTTACAAAAAGCACGAGCTACCTTGCTATACGATGGGACTTTAAGTAGGTACCTATTTTTTTTTCAGTGTTCGTGTTTAATAACGCCGAAATGCGCCTAAATCGCCGATATCATCTAATCTATAGACCTACGACATAAAATAACAAAACACGAGTGTTGACGTAACATTGACATCAGTACTTACCTACTTACGAATATTTGGATACTTTGTTGGTTATTCTATCAGTTAAAGTTCTATTACACTGTTTTCACAGATTATTGCAATAGTGAAAGTCGATTGTAAGAAACATTATCAAGCTTAAAATATTTAAACTAACCCGTTCTATGATACTTATATCTACATACCAACGAAACCTACTTTTGGTTCAAGTCCGAATCTCAAGGTTCGATCATAATTATTAGACCTTGCATTTTCATAAAGTGTTTCTCGAAGCATCTTCATGAGGTCAAGGCTAATATTTTCATGATGAAGGATCGACCGAGTACATTATGAAGAGTCACTCGATCCACCACCGGACTCACGTCCACGTATTTAATTATAGACTGAATTCAAGGAGGAGCGTAGTTTGTATCAAAATTTAAAACTCTTTAATTATTTTTCCATTCTTTTACTTAGGATTTGAATACAATTAAAGATGATGTTGGTAACGAGAATAACACAAGCAGCAATAAAGAAGGCGGAAGAGGTTGAAGAAGAAGAAGAATTTGTGGCAACCCTCGACTCGCAGTTTTCCGAATTCGCCAAGCTATTGGATCGCCAAGTTTCCGGAGATACCATCACGCTCTATTGTTCCGACTACTGGATGAGGCAAAGCAAGATCATAGATGATCGAAAGGTTACGATGACCGATACAGGAGTGACTTGGTGGAAATCCTGGTAAGTAAATTAGAGGGAGATTAAAATTATCCTATTCGTGTTTTAAAAATACGTATGTAATTAATAAATCTATAGGTTGCTTATTTTTGTGTTGATTTATTTTTATGTTTTTGTCTTTTCTTTTACTCATACAAGGTGCTAATAAAGTGCCAATCCTTTTAAAGATGATAAGTTGGTACTCGTGTAGGTAATGACTTGGCTTAAGTTTGTGAAAATATAATTCGAAAATAAAATCTGTTTAGTATCAAAACAAGGCGGTATAGTAAGTATCATTATGAACTGTTATTTGTTTTTGGAATACGAGTATTATCGGGGTGGGTCATCGTGTATCAAACTATACCTACCTCCATACACTTGGCATTATAAGAGAGGATCTACACCTACTTTCTTAAATCTACATAAATTTAGGTACATTTAGTTCGTTTAAACTAAGGAGAATACCAATATTGGTACTATTTATTTGTACTTGTATGTTTTTCACAGTAAAACCGAGTTGAATTTTGAGGAATGGAAAGATTACCTCAAAGACCTTTGTGACTTTAAGGGTTTGGACCAGAAGGTAACTCAAGATATGTTGACCAACTGCGGGCTACCAGGTGAACATCCAGTTCGCGTGCCTCAGTATAGAGACTTCTTCCTCACTTACAGACCGAAGAATTATCTTCTGATATGCGAATCAGTAGATAGCACGGGCAAACCAATAAAAAAGAAAGATAAAAATAACGTGCCAAAATAGCTCTGCTCGCTCTTATTTCGCACACTATGCGTGATGGGTCCACGTTCACACTATGCCTCATTCCCGAAAACAAGTTTAAGTATAATAGCGCTCTCTCTATCTCGTAATCCCATACAAATCGATGGCCGCACCGAATAAACGTGTACGTGCTATTACACAAAAAAATTTTTTTTCGTTATTTACGTTCCATGAGCCAT
>BHDV01071142.1:117035-178564 GCA_005406045.1 Adoxophyes honmai | reverse complement strand
ATGATAAAAAAAAAAATAATAATAATAAATATACTGAATAATAATAAAAAAAAATATCCCGACGAATTGAGAACCTCCTCCTTTTTTTGAAGTCGGTTAAAAACAGGAATTACTTAAATGACGACTATCATGCAATCATTGGAATTCTGTCAGGCATTTGGAAACAAGTTCTTTTATTAACTTAGTAGTAAAGTAACATTTTCCTCTTTTTTCCTGTAAGTACCATTTTTCACTCGAAACATTGAGAAAAAAATACTGATAAAAATATGCTTCGAAACCACTTGATATTTCCGTCTTGAGAACGTTTCGTTTGAAGTGCAAATTCCACTGATCACACCGTAATCCCGTTCAGGGTATTTTTAGCTCACCTTCTAAACAGACGTCAATTTCTTATCGTATCGTAGGTATTAGCCACTCCGCGGTAGCTTCAATCCATGGGAACCGTATTATCGGAAACTCTGTTATCAGTCAAGTGGTTTGACACGATGCCACGCATGAGAGATCCCATCATGATCTCATGAAATTCAGTAATAGTTAGGTAACATTTTCAGTGTTTTGTTTATAGTTGAATGGTTGGTAAAAGCAGTAGAGATTAAGTCATGAACGGAAAGCTATGAGATCTGGTAGCTATGCGTTTTGATAAAGTAGTGTTCAATGCTGATGATATAACACTAAGTTGAGTCGTAATGTCGCTGGCAAGTGGACATACGAAGCTTACTCTTAAATTTTGTGCGTACCAATTCATGCAATTGAAATTGTATGCGCTGTCGATGGCGTGAACTGTAATCATCTGCGGTTGGGTTCAAGAACGTTATTTAATATTTATTGACTATCGAAATCCCGCTTATGGAATGAAAAAAGTGATCAAATAGAAAGCTAAAATTTATCATGCTAAATTATTACCAAACTCGGGCATTTTACGTCACTATTGACGGTGGCAAAGAATATGACGCCCTCTTTAATTTTCTATTCGTTTTATTTATTGAAGTTGGAGTCAAGCTGTTAAGTTTTTCATACATCATGACAGCTAACTTTGACAACTCGACATCGAGCTCGTCGATCAGTTTAGTTTCTTACATACATCATGCTTGTATTCCCAAATGGGGTAGGCAGAGCACACGAAACCGCAAACCAAACCATAACGATTTCATGTTTCACGGCCAATTTTAACATATTATTTAGGTTTTTAGCTAGCTGGTATTGATCTAAAATGTACCTACTTAATCTGTTTCCTTAGTCGTCTCTAACGACATCAACGAAAAAAAAAATGGTTGCCTGTAAAGTCGGTTTTACGGGCGAAGATTTTACGTGACAACGTCTTTTTCTCGGTAGAATATTTATTGATTTAAGACGTTGTCACGTCAACTCCCAATCGTGACAGCTGTCCATGTCTGCGTTTGACGTCTCACATGATACCATAGAGGCTTCGCACTATCGAAGCGCCACCTCCTTAACACTGCGGGCCTCTCTCTCGTTCGGTGACGTCATCGTAACGTTACCGAGCGTTACACTTTTTCATAAGTGACTCCCAGCCGCAACCTAATTTAAGACGTTGTCACGTCAAAATAGAGAGGTGTTATTCCAAAACTGATACCATACGGATACGGCAAAATTGCGTTTTGTTAGTATGTTACGTTAGAGAATAAAATCAGTAAAATCACTGGCTTGGTGTAGTTGACATGTCAATTTAAACACACCTTATACAGTAGCGAGTACAAGTACTTACTTAAACCGATTAAAAAAACGTCAGCAAAGTGTCGTAATCACTAGCAATTGTTTCGATAACGATAAATACGCAATAAAACTATTTTAATGCAGAATTTATCATTGACATTTCGAGAAAACGCTTATCATTATGATGATCACAGACGTAATTAATCAAATTCCTGAAATATGTCGATACGAACGGGTGATGCGATGTTATTGGTAATTCAGGAAAACGAAGCTCGTGTTTAATTTCCTTCTGATAAGTTCCAAGTAAGTCTAATCAGTTATGAGATCAACCTGCAGACATTGTTTTTAATTAAAATTATTAGCTCTAACGTTAAGTACTTTACTTCGCTAATTTTGTGCAAGTTAACAACGTATACTAACAACTATAACAAACACAACGAAACAACAACAATTTAACCCTTAATTTGGCAGCATTAAGAACAAAACTTGCGTTCAAGCCTCATTGCCCCGTTGACATCCTACAAAAAATAATTGTAAAAAAAATAGAAAAAGATAGTCTCGTGGTATGTATGGCACACCATACACTGCAAAATTAAGGGTTCAACGAAATCATAAAAATACTAAGTAATTTTTTTCAATTGTCATGTTACTTTGGGTAGAGATTATTTTATTTTGGTAAAGGAATACCAATTTGACAGCCAAATAGAACCTGAACATGAAAGTTTGAGGTTGCGCTATCCAGTAGCTACACAGCACAGTTATTAAATTGCCTAATTTAGGTAAGTAGTGGATACTGACCCATGATAAGAAAATACATTCAAAGGTCACAAAACGTTACTTAAGTATACAAAACCGTGACTCCCGCGGTTTGTAGCCACTTTCAGCATATTTTTAGGTTGAGACATTGACGAGAGAGGTACAATAGTGACAGGCATTTTGTTTAAAGCATACCTTAACATATATTATTTTTTAAGTCGCCTCTTACGATATCCGCGGAAGAATTGTCGCAAAATGTGTGATTTCTTCGCAACGTTCAGTTTGTCACGTGTCGGGATTTACTACAAATGACCTAACCGACAGGAACTACCTGTGATTCAGTGATAACACCAATCAGCGATTGTTTTTGTCGGTGTTCGATTGTCGGTTATCGCAGACTGGCTGACTTCCACTGGATGAAGAAATGTTTTTGGGTTCCTTTTCAGCCGTTTATTTTTTTCAGTATGAAAAGCACCTTTATTTTGTGGTAGGAGGGTAAATGTAAGCAAAAACTAATAAAGTTTTGATGGTGCTACGTGAAGGTGCCAACAGCTAATAAGTCAATCGCATTTAGCAGCGAGCGTCGTCGTTGTCTCTCTCTCTCTGTCTCTCTCACTCTTTCTCTCTGTGATTGTGTGTGTGTGTGTGTGTGTGTGTTCAGTTTCTTAGCAGTAGTTATTAGCTAGGTTTATAATTATATCTTTACATTTTTAAATAGGTACTTGTTTCAGATGTTTTATGCGTCAAATTTACAAAACATTTGTACTCTCCGTGTACCTTGTACTTGTACTTGGGTGGTTGGGGGACTTGTTACGTTTTTGATCACACACACACACACATATTCTCACGCCTGTATTCCCATGAGGGGCAGGCAGAGCACATGAATTCAAAAATTTTGTGGCACGTTTAGCAATTTCAGAGTAACGTGATATCGAAAAATCAGGGAAACGTGATATTGTAGTGACAGGTTGCTAGCCCATCGCCCACAATACACTAACCCTTGGCTTTCCCAGAGTCGACTCTTACGACACCCACGGGAAGAAAAGGGGAGGTGCTATTCTAACCCGGCACCATACGTTTTTGATAAGAACTGATATATTCTTCGGTCTAATAAAGACAAAAAATTACCTACCGAACCCTCAACAATAATCGAAAAATCACCAGAAATTGCGACATTAGCTACTACCATTTTCCTCAAACTCTACTCAGTATTTTAATGCATCATGTGCAGAAAAATGTGTCAGATGTTTCGTCGCCTGATCCTATGATATCATATTTTATTACTTATTTCGCTGTCGATTACTTACCCACAAAAGATAAGATTATATGTAATTCTGAAATAGAGTCACTAAAGTGACCTCCATTTGATAAAAAAATAGTCTTACTCATCAAATAGAGTCTGATGTAATTCCGATGTGATAGCACCTTATCGTCTACATCTTAAAATAAAGTAAAAATGTCCCAAATTAAAATAAAATCGCTTCGACCGCTAAAAAACTTTACATTACGAAACTTGTGTGAAGTACCTGAAACCAAAGAGTGTGAAGGTATGACGAACGGCATAGATGTGAATTAAGCGAGAGAAGTCAGAATAGAAATGGTGCTTTGTTGACTACCACTGAGGAAATAGCATGAAAATTCTGCAACTTTCTCGCTAAACTCCGTATAACAATTATTAGTCGATACCTTTCAATTAATTAATTAATTTAATTACTTAATGAAATAGACATAGGTACACGTTCTTCGAATTCCATAATGTGTAAAGATTGGGCGGTTGATAATCAGGAAGTTTAGATAAACATTGTAGGGTGTCCAGTGAAGCATAGTTTATTTTCCATTTATAATTTACCATTCGAAGCTAGATGATATTTGCCCAACGCGTTGGCAGCCAGTTGGGGTTTTGCTGCAGTAAGGATGGCGGAGTTGCAGCGAGATTAGCGAGGCAGCAGCAATTCTGGAGTGGAACGAAGCTACACCAAACATTCACTTCTCACTGAACGTTTGTTCCTCTGTTACAGGAAACATAATATCTACAAAATAATCGTATTTGACAGGTAAAAAAACAAAGTGCGGCATACTTTAACTTCATCAGTTCCAGTGTCATCCTATATTTCTATTCGACAACTTGATGGCACTTGCTGCAGTTTAATGGGGTTTAATAAATAATTAATAAAAACTGCCAATGAGTTTCTGATGGTACGTTTTGGCTCTCAGTAGGTACCTAACATGAAAGATACATGACGTATAAAATCGTATTTATTTGGTAAAAAAATGTAAAGAAAAAATTCTCACGACATTTTAATCTGTTTATTCAAGATTATTTTGGTAAGTTCAAGTAAAGCAATCGTGCATCTCTATTTGCCATTTTATCGTGCGAAAATCGACTGGCGCCTATTGGTCCTACTGAAAGGACAGATAACTCTATTTATTTACTATTTTATCACATTGAGCATTATTATTAACCATTGTACCTATTTATCTACGCGGACTGTAGTCTATAATTTCTGAATCTTAAAAAAAAACAGTTTACTTAAAGTAGATTCAAATAGTTCATTATCGACCTCTGCACTAAAAATGCTTTACGTCTTTAATAAGTTTTACTATTATATAATTCAAGAAACTTATATTTTATTCAAAGTCAAATAATAATTTTGACACTGAATATACGGCTTATAAAATTTTCAATCTATTAAGTACTATAAAAACAAACTACTAAGTAAAAATAATCAAAATGCGAAGTTTTTTTTTTCGTTTTAATGGTTGCCATACTATCCTTTGAGTTGAAGCAACTGACACTGTGGGAAAGTGATAGGAATCGTTTGTTTACCCCATCGATTCAAATTTCGACATCGACTACTTGAAGATAAAATCGAATTACCTAACTCCGATACCAAATATTTATTCAAGCGAAATGTAAAGTGGACCAGAGATGTAACATTAAACGAGTCTTCCTTATTACAAGGGGTCATTTAAACAAGTACTTTACATTATACCAAAGAACTGATCTAAAATGTTCTGGCTGGAAATAAAAGGGGGATTAAGGTCAGTAAAAATATAAAAAAGCAGCCAGCAAAGGTCAGAATTTAAATTTAGAATGTAATAACAAGAAAATCGATTGTTCATTTTTAAACGACCGTCTGAGGATGCATTCCACCAAACAAGGTTTTTTTCTCTTGTAATAAGTCAATCTGTACTCGCGAGTAACTAAACATATTTATCGTATTAAAAAAGCTAGTAAAAGCTTCATTTTAAAACTCAATTTTATTCGCCTTTGATCAAATCGACCCTGACTGAATCAGTGTAGAATGTAGAGTTCAACTAGTGATAATTATTATATGAAACGATTTCATAAATAGTTTTGTTTTTTATACTTGACAAGGTGTGACAATTATTCCAACGTTTGACAATTAGGTATTAATTTCAATAAATTACCTACATGTTGTGGTCCATGTTGTAACAAAGGAAGATTAAATCTGTCACACTATTATTATCCTACTTTCCAGCACTACAATCTGTAAAATGTGACTAGACTCGTGTTCTTTCGTAATTTATTTCATTAATTCTAGTATTTTAATAATTGAAGTAAGTAATTTTTAAAAAACATATTATTATATTAAAAACACGCGCCGCGGAACCGAATTGCGATCGCGCCGCTTTACTTTTCAGCCGCGTTTCGGCCGGTAGCAATAATTTAGGTGGCCAGTAATAATATTTGTACCAACGAGGTTGCTATATTACACAAAGATTAATCCACTACTTAGTTAAGCAGTTACCGTGAATATAAAAAAAGCTTAATAAGCTTTATAAACTCTACCTTATAATTATTCACGTTAAGAATGACTGAGCATCTTTTTACACCTGACCTTGTCACGTGTAGCATCAATCAAGGCAAACGTTTCCATAAAAAAAACTTACCCCTGTTGTCATTATCAGAAAAAAAACAAACAGATGTGTGAACAGCAAAATTATCGTTATCACAAAACCCGCTGTGACGTCACGCCCTGTACCAGATTGATCTCTTCGGCGAATGAAGCGTGTCCTTATCGTGTTATTATTTATTAATCTAACATCAAAAATACATAGTTCAACAATATGAATATGAAATTAAAAAAAAACTACAGCGAGAGTCTCGAGCGTCAGCCAGTTTATTATGTGGCGTTATTCACTAAAATAACCTTACTAATAAAGTCCCCGCCTAAATCCTAACTAAAGTACTACCTCGACGTCGAGGTGTCAAATTTTACATACATATTGACGGCTAATTTTAACACCTCGACGTCGAGCTCTCAACGAGTATTGAAACGTTAGAGAATAACGCCTCTGTAAATAATTCATACTAAGTATTCATAAATACAGCAGTCACTAGTGCTTCCAGATTTCTGAGTACTGGAGTTTCGTTATTGAAATCACTGCAACGCTACATTATGTAGTTAATTATTCATCAATTGGACGACCTTAATACAGTAACTGATAATCGACATGGTAATATGTAGTGACTTTTAGTAGCTTACGAATACTTAGCTTACTTTAGTAGCTTAATATAATTGGTATGAATATCAAATTAGCTAAAGTTCTTCATTAGTTTTAGTTAGTAAATTAAAAACGACTATTGTAGGGTAGGACACACGTTGTCACGGTCACGTAATATACAAACAACGCCAGACGTCAAAGTAACGTTTTATTTCCACCTTCAAAGTCGATTAAAAAGGGAGACCGCATTTTGTAGAGCACAGACCAATTTTCCTCTTTTACAATACGGAAACAAAAGATAGCTGGCAGCTACCAAAACTCATTCACCGGTACAAAATCACATTAAACCACCCCACTACGGCTCCGCTTTCGAGATAAACAAATTTGCGACTCTGTTTCAGCAGGAATACTTCAGCACCCGAATTCAACCCCTATACCAAGCGAATAGACCTCAATGTACTTTAGCATCGCAACCATTTC
Source organism: Adoxophyes honmai (assembly GCA_005406045.1). NCBI lineage: Eukaryota > Metazoa > Arthropoda > Insecta > Lepidoptera > Tortricidae > Adoxophyes > Adoxophyes honmai. Next base: position 171,184 of record BHDV01071142.1, on the reverse strand, counting down.
CGTACTAAGTTGTACTGGGATATCCCAAAGGATTACAGATTTAAAGTCTTAAAGGACAAGGTTGAGTATCGTTCCTAGAGTTTCTCGTTTGAAAGAAAAGCGGTTATAACCGGGTACCTTTGAAGTGGCGCTTCTGCATGCAAATCTCCCGAGTCTGGTTGGTGGAACGAGATTGACAATTTGCCCGCTAAATGCTCGGCAGATTGAAAATCAGGCCCTGAGTAGACGTCAGATGTAGATTTTATTTATTTTTATGATGCTAGTGATTATACCTGTTTTTGTTTTTGTTTGAACTTAGCGCCATCTCGTAGTGCCGTTGAGAACGAACACTGATTTGTATTGACTAATCAATGAGACGCTTGAGCACCGAGCTTGGCAGACTATTTAGTTACAGCGATTTTGGGAAGATGGCGTCAGTAAGTAAAATTATGATTAATTTATCTGTGCCACTGTACGTGAAAAGTAACGAATTCCATTAAAAAGTTATAAAGAATGATTTTGTTTATTTCATTTGAATGTTTTTTCTCACTGTACAGTGCACTACAAAAATACCACATGCATAGTTTTATTGACAAAAGCGCCACCTGTTGAGAAATAGCTAAACTATGTGGAGCGATTAACGATCGGCTCTCACAAGTGATGCTTGTAGTACGTAACGGAAATGTAAGATGGCGCTACTATTTTCTGATGTAGAGTTGAAATCAAAAACACAATCAAATTGTTATTTATTCTAGTAAAAACAATTTTTTTATAAACGTAAGACAGAAAAACATATTAATAACACAATTTGACACAAAAACAACAGTATTGTTGATTTAATCTAAAATAAACCTTACTACAAACAAACAATAATTTAATTCTACACTTTAAGATCCTTACCAATATTATAAATGAGAAAATTCCTCTGTCTGTCTGTATGTCCATTTGTCGGTTTGTCTGTCTGTTGCGCTTTCACGCAAAGACTACAGAACCTATTTGAATGAAATTTCGTACCTACACAGATAATTTCTAGAGCCTGAGAAAGGACATAGGTACTTACTTTTTAACCGACTTCAAAAAAGGAGGAGGTTCTCAATTAGTTGGGATCTTTTTTTTATTGTGAAAATAGGTGATAAAAATTCTATTCTAAGTCACTTTTCCACGCGGGCGAAGTACTCGCAAATAATCGCATTGATGATACTTTTCAAAACCTCCTATCCTCCTTCCTTCGAACTTTCCTATACTTAGTACTGTATACCAAACTATATCCCCTAAAATCATAATTCACATGTTCATCAAAGCCACTATAATTTCAGGGCCGGGAGGATTATGATGGCAATTTATCAGGCGTCAAACGAATTACACTGACGGCCACAATATTGGCCCAATTTGGCAATTACGTTTATGTGTTTGCCCACCCCAGAGGCGCCCGGGGGTTACACAACCGAATGGGAATCTAAACAAAGTATGTGCGTTGGATGCTCAAATTTCAACGCGTCTATGGAGTGAAAAGGTCATTCGAAAAATGTTCGGAACACTGACACTTTTAATTTAAGCTGTGTAAAAATGCGATACAGCCAGTACTGCAGTAGTAGATACATGGAGAGATAATAAGGTACTTGAAAGGTGTAGGACCTTATCTAAATTTCAGCAGTCAGATTTGGAACATTCAGGGCAAAACAGACTAAACAGACATTTAGGGAAATATCCAAGGGAAATATAAATACATAATAAAACAAAACCTCATGAAAACAAAGTAAATTGTATTGACGTGTGTCTAATATTTTGCTTACTTAAGGTATAATAATAAAAGACTCATTCAGAAACATTCATTATTCCAAGTTATTCTCAAATTAATTTTAAACACAACGTTAAATTTTACTTTACTCAAGAATTTGCTAAAGCTATTTGAAATGACCTTTCTTTGGTATTGTTTAATAGGCAAATAGGCAAAACACCAGAAAATAATAATTGTCCCATGGATCTTATAATTGTACACGTTCTCGACTCTTACTTCCAAGAATTTCAGGAAGACATCCCTTTTGGGATAAGTCGCCCATTTTTTTTGTCACCTCCTTTATTACGTACATGTTTCCTTTTTTTGAAGAATAAAGTTCACTTCACTTAATTCGCCTTTCATCGCTAATTACGTATTATTTCGCCCCGCCTAATCACAGCCAACATTATCGCTCTAACACATACACCATTTCGCGCGCCCATCCCATCACCACAGTAATTCGGCGAACGCTACTTAATCAGATTCATTACAGGCGACCCGTGTCCGCAAACAACCGGATCAATGTGTTTGAACAGTCGCTGAAGGCTACATTACGGAGGAATCGATACTCCCAATAATTTGTCCCCAAGTGTATTTTTCGTGGGGTGGGGATAGACGCAGATTATGTATGTGTTGTATTGTATGTATACTTAATGTTGTGGTGATAATATTATGAGCGGTAGTAGAAGGATTTCTTCTATCAAAGTGTGTCTTTGGCTAAAATTAGCTCTGGGATATTCTTAATTTAGTGTTAAGGCTGCCTCGATATTTTAAGGCATTTATTTGCATTAAGTAGTTTAAACACTTGTTTGTTATAGCTTCAGTAGCAAACCTATATATTTGAAACTTATATATTCAGCAGCAAAATTAGCCACCCACCTAATCTTTTCACTCTTACCTTATAAAGCTGTAAACTAAATCTTACTTTCCACATTATTATAAAGAGAATCGTGGGTGGATAATTTTGCCACTGGATGCATGAGAAGATATTTGAGAATACGCTCTAGGGCTAGGGAATATAGCTTTAAAATTCAAGATTACTATGTATTTCATAAGACGTTGAACATTAAACTACCGCGAGACTCACTCATCTTATAAAATACGGATAACTTACAGTTTGCGTTTGTCAGCAGCAGCCGCCGCGGCTCCTAGAAGAAGGGCTACGAATTAGCCTGAAACATGTCGAGCTAAACTCGATTTAATACGTGAGTTATCCGTATGTTATAAGAATTTATAAGACGAGTGAGTCTCACGATAGTTTAATGTTCCATATTATAATTTGCAATTCGCTTGAAAAAAAAAGTGCAAAATGGTTTTCATATCAAGCTTTATACTTAGACATTTTCTTTAACCAATGCCGTTGGCCAGCAGTTTCAAAAAACTGACCCTTCCTCATTTTATCTATCCCTACCTTATTAAATTTATCCCTAATGTTTAAAAACCGATGACCAGGAGTTATTCAAAAATACAATGTCATGCGTCATTCTTAAAAATTGTCTATTGATTACCTAAATTGTAAATCAATATTTTACTTTTTACCAGATTCGTCACATGTCGTCAGAGGGCGCCAACAATCAGTATCGAACATCAAATAAAATTGTAAAATCTATTTATGCATGACTTTAAGAATAACCGGAATGGAACTACATAATGTAACTAAATCTAAATGAGAACACGGGTAATAATGTCTAAAAAAGGACGCCCTTCATAATAGTCTAAGATGCTTCAGTATTTTCCTCTTTACACATAGGAATACTTACCGTTAATGGCATTCGTAAACATACTTACGACATCCACGGAAGAAATGGAGAGCCCTTATTCTAAGCCCAACACGGGCTCTTAGAAAGCTCTTAACATTAGGTATTCTACTCATCTCATCAGTCGTACCCTTCGACCCCATCCCATGGGGAGAGGGCGTTCCTAGGCGGGGCGCGCCTGCGCTCTTTGATCATGGAAACAAGATGGCTGTTGTAGGGATGATTGATACGGGAGACAGGGGTAAAATGACTGGGACATTTTTCCGTCGGTTGGCAGTTCTGTGTTCAGCGACGGGTTGGTCAAAAAATAAGGTTTTTGTTGTTTTAAAGATGCAGGTAGGTATGATATGGAAAAGGACTCAAAAGTGATTGATACATACATAAATAACGCCCGTATTCCCGAATGGGACAAAACCATGACTACTCCACATTTTTTTGGCCATTTCTAGCATATTTTTTAACACGTTCGCGTCCGGTGACACAACGTCTGTGATCAAAAAAATCTTACTCCTATGCTAGTGACACATATCTGTGACCATATTATTCGTACTCCTGACCACGATAATTTCGCCCGGCATAGCTTAAGGGCTCAGTGAAACGCTGCCGGACGGGAACGTGTTAAGGTTTTCGAATTGACAGGAATAATAGCAACATGTTGCTTACCTGTAGGCTTAGCGCGGCAGCACGCTCTAGTCGCGTCGCGCGCGGGATAGTCTACCCGTCACTTTCAGACGTCTCTAGTTAGACAGTGACAGGTATAGTCTATCTCGCGCGTATCTCTACTCGCGCCCTGTCGTGCTAACCCCTTAGCACCTAAAACATATCTAATTGCTTAGTCGCCTCTTACGACATCCACGGAAGAAATGGAGAGGCGTTATTCTTAATCCGACAGCACACGGAGAACCACCGCAAGAATTTCTACATACATATACATACATATTCTCACGCCTGTATTCCCAAGAGGGGTAGGCAGAGCACATGAATTCAAAAATTCAGTGCCACGTTCAGCAACTTGAGGGTAACCAGATGGTCAAACGTGATATTGTGGTGACAGGTTGCTAGCCCATCGCCCACAATACACCAACCCTTTCCCAGAGTTGACTCTTACGACACCCACGGGAAGAAAGGGGGGAGGTGCTATTCTAACCCGGCACCACAAGAATTTCTAAATGATCAAAAACCGAGCGCACAATTAAGGAAGTATGAAATGTTTGTAATAATGTATGGCATATTAATCCCATGTAATCTTCCCTTTAAACGTCAGTCAATATTCCGGGGACGTGCGCCGGCGCCGCTATTTGTATTGTTTTGCGGCAATTTGGATGATTGCAGGAATTACCTGGAACGTGATGACGCGGGCATAAAATGACGTCATAGGATGCTTTTTTTTATTCAAGATTTTTTTTTGTGCAGTCGAACCATTTCAGTTTTCACTGGGAGTCGAATCTTGTCACAATGCAATGTCACTGTGAAGTTATCTGTAAATAGGTTCTATATCCGTGTGGTGTCGGATTTAGCACCTCTCCATTTCTTCCGTGGATGTCGTACGAGGTGACTAAAGAATAATTAAGGTATATTTTAGGCGACAGGCTAGCAATCTGTCCAACCAACCTGCCAACTCAAAAGTAAAAAAAAATATGCTAACCTAACCAATTACCCTAAATTTTAACATTCTGATGAAAAAGTATCCCAGAATGGTAATTTCACCCACTTTGGTGTTCTATGTGGTGTTGGGTTAGAATAACACGTCTACATTTCTTCCGTGGATGTCGTAAGAAGCAACTAGGGAAATAGGATCGGGTATGATTTACGCGACAGGCTAGCAACCTGTCGCTATGGAGCACGAGCGCGAATAGAGCGGCGGCGCGCAATGCGCGTTTGGCAGCAGCAGCTGCCGCGGCCCCTAGATGAAGAGCTACGAATTAGCCCGAAACGTGTCGATCTAAACTCGATTTAAAACGTGAGTTATCCGTATTTTATAAGGTGAGCGTAAAAATACAAATTTTAATTAATTTAAGAACATTTTCGTAGACATTCATTTTATGTTTTCTTTTTCTTTTTTTCAGTATTTAAGGTACCCTTTACGTTTTATAGTTTTAGGACAGCTGGTATAAGTAACATCTCGCCGGTACCCAAATGATATAGGCAAAACACAATACATGGAATTTCACATATACAAAACAATGACTAGGCATTTTAAGCAAAATTTTAGGTTTCAAGACTTTTTATTATGACATCAATAGGAACTAGTTGTGGAGTAGTAAGAGTATTATAGCTAGTTTTGGGTTATATTAAAATAAAAAATAAAAAATTAATTCGACAACAAATTTTTACTCTTAGAATTAGGAGAACGTTATATTATAAACACAATGCCATAAAGCATAATAATATTTCAAGATCAGAACGCTAGTAATTTCGGTTTTATCTATCTGTATAGGGTTTCCAAACGTTTAAGTATGCGCCCTCCATACCTCAAGACAGCGGTTCTCAACATTATGGGGAAACAGTTGCGCGCATAATCCAAATGATTAGTTTTTCTCGGACGCCTGCACTTTTGACAAACGATAAATTTTAATTTGAGCTCTCGGTAACATGGTCAGTCATATAAAATTGGGGTTATGTTACTGCTCATAAGGTAAACGTCCCTGTGCTCGACACTGACCCAATACTTGGCACTTGCAACCTTATGTCATAGTAAGACAGGTGACAGATGGGTGTCATCTACTGGGCGTTAAGGCGTCGAGCATTGATACTTTTACCTTACACATAATAACGACAAGTAAACATTCTATGCTAATCGAGTCAAAGAAAACAGCTAGGAAATGTGAAGATAAATAATAGTACGTCGCCCACAATACTAATAAAGCGAAAAAACTTTTTTGCTTATTGCTACGACTTTAGACTAAGCTTTAAAAAAAGGCGCCATCAAAATTAAAATACAAAGTTTGGGAGCCGCTGTGGACCCAGCGTTCACAATGCGTTGACCGTCGAGCCGTCGGCTGTGACAAAAAAACTATAACTTTCCTCCGTCGAGTGACTTACCGTCCCGCTTGTTTTTTTAGGCTGACCCGCTCGATAAAATACGAGTATTTTTTGTGGCAGTAGCTCGGCTAGAGCTTATCGATAGTGCTTCAAGTATCGATACTTTTATCGATAGAAATACACTAGCGAATTGTGACATAAATAGTTTTAAAACGTGTAGCAATTGTTGTCGTTTAGGCTAGTCTTGCATGTGGGCTAAATGTTATATAGTAGTAATATAATAAGAAGATTGTTTTATTTATTTTTCGTATTAGGAAACTTTTACTTACGCTAGAAAGGAATTATTTCAATTTTGACTGCACGTAAATGATGATGCGTCCTCGACGTAACTGCTGGTCGGTATTTTTTGTTTTTATGAAGTAGGTAATATTTAATGTTGTCGATTTCAGTTAATTTTTGCGGTCACTTTTGCTGTATTAAAGACGCAAGAATCACGAAAAATAGATTTCTGTTCTGTGGTATTTCTTAATTGTTAAGATCCGAAACACCATAAAAATGTTACTTAAAACGAAACAATTTGGATAAAAAAAAGGATTATTTATTTTTCATAGTTGCGTGAAATTTCTAAACTTGCGTTTTATCGATATGTTAGATGTCGTGCAACGGCAATTCCCTATCTTAGCATATTCCTTTTATGGTAATGTGGCATTGTTTGTAGAAAGAGACGGACTATGAAAACACTACGGGTTGGATAGAGAGGTATCACAGAAGATTAAAATAAAGAGTTGCAGGGATTTTAGTAATGTTTTGGTTAAAAAGTTAGTAAAAGTAGAATCACGTTTTGAGGAGTAGAGCCTAAAGGTATTCCTGTCTTATTAATGGCAAAAACAATGTGAAAAGAACGGTAGTTGAGTGGTTAAAATCTGTTGCAGTTGTGTTTAGTATTGTTAAGTTGAATTACAACATAAGGGTCTTCAGGAGAGGTATATAAATGGGGGGTAGACATCGCGGGTGTGAAGACTCTGTTATTGAAAGCTTTATTAGGTGGCACTAATTATCTTAGTACTAAGCGAAACTGCAAACCTAGCTGTTTACCATTCTATGGTATTTTTTTCTAAACCCTCAATATTTTGTTGGAAAACCCGCGACATCTAAATCACAAGGAGCCAATCTCAGTGTCTCTACTTTCAAATTATTTTTAGGGATTCGACACTTATGGTATTAATGTTTCTTCCTATTCGCGATTGTACACAACATTCATCTGCAGATGTGCAGAATATTGCACAGATTTGCGGACAAATGGTTAGAGTTAGAAGAAAATGGAGCATGAAAATAGTTTGAAACCAATGGACGGACATAGTTTTTACTCCAGAAAAATGATGTATCCAACATAAGTTGACCGCTCATCGATACGGTCACTCACATTAAACTAGGTTTAGCTATAAAGGATATCCCTCGCAGACTGAGTCGGTAGTAACAGATAGTAGTACATACTAACATCAAGATTTAAGAGACTATTGCAAGAGGGGTGACTGTCATAGCCAACAAAGTTATACACAATCATTGTAATTTAAAATCACGTGTTTCTCCTAAGGGTTAAAAAACAAAGCCGCATGACTGAAGGAAGGACGGACAGAAAGCGGAGTTTTACTACTAGAATTCCATAGAAACTTTCTCAATACGTATCTCAAAATTCCACAAAAAATAGACAGATAACACACGAGTCCAATTCGCGGTCGGTTTTTGCAATACAATTTAATTACGTTTCCAATTAAAAGCGTTCTCGAACACCATAAAGCTAGTCCAATAAAATAGGCTGTTGCTGTTCATTATAATAATTCATGCGTATACGTTTGTATCTAGAACCGGTTAGGGCGTCCATGGGTTCGGCGCTTGAGGATATCTTCCCGCAGTTCATGGGAAAGTCTGAAAGTTAGGTTGATTTTTTGTAAACTTCTTTCACACTTTGCTTAGAAGCCCACCTCGTGGTTGAATGTGATTCGTTTTTAGAGGTTCAATTGGCAGACATATCCTCATCCTGACCAATCCCAGTTAAGTCTCCTGAAATCTTTCGACGAAAACTTGCTGAATTATGAGTTAAAAACGCATGCGTCGGCTCCAGTTGGATCGATTTGGCAAACTCTTACCGACTTCTCGACGGTTTTTCGCTGTTGTTGGGTGGCATGAAAGTTTTCTTTCGGCTATTGCTGGTCGATTCCTGTTGAGACCCTTGAGATTGGAAGGTCACAAAAATTCGTCATACTAGTAAGTCAAGGAACTGGCTCAAAGAAGAGAAGATTGGATGATAATCCATCGACCAGGGTTTACTCCTAAGTTCTCCGTGAGACTCACTCATAGTGAAGTCACACGTATACGGATAGGTACCTACACACACTTTATAGCGAGATTAGCTCGAAAGTTTCGGTCCAATTCGTGCCCTTCATCGGGAGTAAAAGTAACATGCCTTAAAATAACGAAAGCGCGCAGTGTGCGTCAAACCGCAGCCGCCGTGCTATGTTGCTTCAGATTATGGGCCATGAATTAGCTCGATACATGTCGAGCTACAAAACAGGCTTCCTATCAGTATGAAAAAACTTGGAGAGCGCCTCGAAAACTTCATAGAATTCACTGTTTATGATGGTATTTTTTCCAACGTCGGCTATAGAATCGAAGAGTGACCGGACACGACAGCCTGGCTTCCCTAGGCAAGCTGCAGCGCAGGCGGTCCGCACTATAAAGGCAACCAAACTGGTTCCCGCCGCCGGTTCAGATCGCAGTTTACCGTAGTGATGTCATTGTGAATGGGTTGCTGGTAATAAGGAAGGAGTTGTTTTTTTTAATTTAACTCGTGTCCATGACAAAATATCCGTTTTTTTAGATTAACAGAAGAATTTCGCCAGGAAAATTGCTTGTTGTTTTAAGCGTGGTCATTATAAAATCTTGAGAAATTTATGATTGTTTCTCTGTCTTCAATCGGTCTCTCATTCATTCACCATTACTCCGACTGATCCGGTCGACTAGTTGCCTCTACCGGTATCGTTTTGTAGCTTGATGAAGTTCATGCTTGGAAAAGGTTAGCTAAATCCCGCGAAAATTTGTGAATTGTTTATTATTTAATTGTTAGTTTAACACACGCAAGAAAATTACACTCTCGCGATAGTTATCAACGCTTCTGGGTGGCTCTTTCTCTTTTTGCACCAACATTTATGATTGACGGAATAAATGTTCACAAGTTTCGATTTATGGCAAGAACACAAAGTATGGTTGTAAATGCTGTTTTACAACATTACTAATTAGCGACTCGATCACAGATTTGTGTGTTAGTCGTAGATATGAACATTGATAAAAATAATATTGTGTGTCCATATTCCGGTTGTTATTTTCTAACATGACAAAATAAAGTTCACGGCTGTTGTTACATTTTTCTGTATTATATGACAGTTATTTTGATTTTAATTACAACGTACAGTCTGGCAACATGGCAGTACTACTTCCTTATTAAGAGGATTCTGCAAAAAATTCATATTCGCGATTATGCACAATATTCTCCGCAGCTGTCTCTGAACATTGTGCAGAGTTGCGAATAGGAAGAAGCAATAATGGCTTAAGTGTCGAATAATCCTTGTAAAATAATGTCCCAGATAAATATTAAGCAGTAAAAAAATCAGTACTATTGTAAACTAGTTACCTATCGCAAAATTATATTTGGTTTTTGTTTGTTAATATCTTCCCTTGTGGTAGACATTGTCAGTCTTGGATGGGTCTTGTAAAACATCAAAACGGGTGAAAGAAAATTAATCGTCTACAGTAGACAAAAGTTGTCATTGATTGAATGTTCATGACATTATTGTTACAGTAGAGGCAGAAATGGTTGAACTACTTACTTAAATTTAGACCAAATGATTATTTGATGGATATAATGACTGGATGGTTAGTGACAGCTTATGTGCGATGGAGTCTTCGCTGGTAACTTGTCACATAAAATCTATTAACGGTACCAACAACATGACCATCATTAAGCTTACCGAAATAGAGCTTCATTAGAACTTTAATGGCAAATTTGTATTTACCTTATCCGCAAAAGATCTTTGTGTTAAAGTATTAAAAATTCTATTCTTTTAATTTTTTAACTTGATATTCCATATTTTTCACTATAACCCACTTCCACTTGCAACGTTTTAGGTAATACTTTTTCAAAAATTCTATGTGTCCTTTTGTGTGAACTATCTACCCCATATACAGGTGTGATGATACATTTAAGACAGTGATGCAAGTGACTTTTAATACTTACCTACGAGTATCTTATAAAAAGTCATTAAAGTGAGCAACAGCGGCCAATCCTCGTTGACGCTATCACATAAGTGCAGCGCTGGGTGCATTCTGAAGAAATCATAAAACTTTATTAAAATTTCAAAAGCAATGAAGAAAGACGCAATTAATGTTTCTCCGAGAGTTAGTCTGCGTTAGAAACTTTTACAGTTTCTTACTTATTCAAAATCGGGTCCAACAGGCCAATTTTATAACACAAACTTATGGAAATGCGGCCAATCCTAGAAATTGCGACGAAATTCGACGATATTTGGACTGGTTAAAAACTAGGTTCACTTTTTGCTAATTTAGATAAAGCTTAACTAGAAAAACGCAAAATTATGGATTTAATTTAGAGTTTTAACTTTTTATAATATACTTTTTATAATTGCAGTTTTTACGACCCTTAGTTTTGCTTGAAATAATATCTTACTAGTTTTCTTTTTTTTCTGACTATTTCAATACCTTATCGGTGTATCTAAATAGTTAGTAAATACTTTCCAATTTATTTTAAAGTGTAACAACTTTTGCGACGACTAACTACCTACCAACAGGTGCATCTTATTATAAGAAAATAGGTGTCTACTATTTTGTCGCATTTTTTTTATCCTCATTTAGTGTTCGTGACCCGCGGCATATTTTAATGATACAAATATGTCAAGGTAATGTAGAAACTGTGCTGAACTGCTGATCAGCTTTAAGGCCTAAACGCACAGATCTGATAGCGCGGTATCGTCTCTTATATTCAGAACTAAACGAAAGAGGGCGCACAAAGCACCGGCCGGGAAAAAAGAGTTTCGTTTATACCATCACGCACCGCGCCAAGCCGCTCAGCTTCCACTGTCAGTGCGTTTGGAGCTTTAGTATTTTCTTTAAAATTCAAGTAACTTTTATTCAGAGATGGTCCTCAAGTCGAGTTTTTTGCATTAATACCGCATTTTCCTTGAAGCGCTTTAATGTATGGCTTAAATTGCTTGATTTAGAAACGACAAAATATTCCATGGCTGCTTGTCAAAATGGTACTACCATTATTTTAACCATTTAGCTCATACCTATCTGTTTCATCTCACCTCCAAGTCACTGGTCCACCCGAGTGCTTTATCGGCGATCCGAAAAGTGCCGAAGAATGCCGAGCGCGGCCGAAAGGGGTTCGCGTGTCATTCGGACGTAACCGTATCTCTGCCGATAAAAGGGTCTCCTGGACCGTTTTAATTAGGCGGCTGTATCGTGTGACGGCGGCAGTGATAGGGTTCGCAAACTTGCCGGTTTTATGTACAAGTAATATCAAGCGAATGAATTAATATGAAGTGAATGTTCAAGGGAAAAGTTACTGAACGTTGAAAGATTATGAGCGTTACAGTGCGCCTGTATTTATCTGGTTACCCTGCTGAAATTGCTAAAAGTGGCACTGCATTTTTGAATTCATGTGCTCTGCCTACCTCTCTTGGGAGACAGGCGTGAGAATATGTATGTATGTATTTCCAAGTGGGGTAGGTAGAGCGCACGAAATTTTAAGACAAAACCATGCCTATTTTACGCTTTGTGGCCACTTTTAGCATACTTTTTATGTTTTGAGGTGGCAAGTATAATAGTGATAGGTTGCGAGCCTGTTGCCTAAAATAAGTACACCTTTACCTATTACCTTAGTCGCCTCTACGACATCCACGGAAGAAATACAGATGTGTTATTCTAAGCCCAACACCACTCGGGGTCCAATTTATAAACAAATTTGTAAACAAAACTTATATTATGAAAGTAGGATATCTTATCAAATTAATATGGCCACTTTCGCTGTTGGAACTATGAGAAAGGTGTTAATTGTTTTGACCTTTTTTTTTAAAATTGAAGCCGTTATATTGTATTTTTTTGTATACTACCTTTTAAAGACTTACTTGAAATTGATGGGATGTCTTGAATATCAGCAGAATGCTTACCTGATAATCGAATTCCACGTACACGAGCCACAGGCGCAGGGCAATCTGTGATAAGAATTAAGTAGGCATAGACAATTAATACTACACTAAATTAAATTGTGTCTATGTCCATTTGTCACTTATATCTACATTTTTTAAACTACATAAACACTAACGTTCAAATCTCCAATTTCCACTGTCACATTCCCTGTGCAAGAAAAGAGTAACTTTATAAAAAAACTATTTTTTACTCCTAACTAAATTTACAAACTTCAATTTACTAATTAAATTAATTAACTTTTACAACGTTAACATTCGTATTGTTTAGGCTTTGTCCATTAATTTTTCATAAAATATACCAGTAATTGAAAAAAAAACAGCAAATTAGACTTTTGACTGAGTTAGTACGAGGTATCAACCCTACGTGCTGCAGTTTGGTATGTAACCGGCCGCGATCCACTGGCCAGTGCCGTTCGGCTAATACTTACCTACATACTACTGCCACTACTACAACTGAGGACCTAAGTAAGAATATTTAATTTCTGTTCTAAATATGAAATATGTGTTTAGTTGTATAACAGACTGGATCGAACGGATAGCTTTAACTATCAGTGCTTGAATTCGCCAATCTCCATGGTATTTGGGGCGTTTATTACCTAAAACAAATTTGCCACAGACATTACATATTTGGAAATAGAGTAATTGACACTAAGTTATACAGTTCAGCTTGCGCTTGAGTGGCGTGTATCAAAGTAAGACCACACTGCTGCATGAAATACGGTCACAATACAATCATCCGCAGTGGTTTGACACATGCGTATTTTTACAATATCTCCTAACTCTATCTGTCTTCGTCATTGCGATTCCGTGGTGTCAAATCTTTACTTTTCTCCTTAATAAAAAAAAGATTAAGCAAGCCAAGCTGAAAACGGGTGCATTTTGTGCTTTATGATAACTTCAAATTACTCCTTGTAGTTTCCGCTGGATTAAAAAACAATAATTGCAGTAATCATCGAAACCTCGATTTTCACAAGTATTTTTATACCTTTGTTATTAATGCGCGTGATGTTAGGGTAAGAATAACACATTTCCATTTAATTCGTGGATATTGTAAGAGATGACTTAGGAAAATATGTAAAAATATGTTTTCAGCATCAGTCTAGCAAGCTATCACTATTATTCCTCTTTCACCTAACTTAAAATCTAAAAAAGGGCTAAAATTGTTTACAAAATGTTGATTAGTAATGGTTTTGCCTACACGTCTCGACTCTCGGGTGCTCTGTTTACCCATTACAGAATACAGTCCAGTGTATGTTCACTATTAACCAAACCTTTAGCTTAGGATAAGTTTAGGATAAATCTAGTTATTTTTATTAATAAGTATATTTCTGTAATTTTTCTTTGTAAATAATGTTATTATTAAAACTTGCTACACCTAGAACTAAATCAAGTTTGATCGTTTTCCAACTTTTCCCAAGTTCACAGACAACAGAGTCGCTCTACATTTGCAGTTTATCCAACCCGCTCGCCGGACAAAGCAATTCGGCGCGGGCGCAGAGATCTGATAGCATTGAGTGGTACAGGCAGCTGGCACAGACTATGTGCCATGCTAGGTTCATTAAACATGTTGCACAATACGTATTGGTTGTGTAGATTAGTTCTGTAATAGTGTTATAGAACGTACCTGTTGGTGTCAGCTTGCAAAGGTGACAGCACTATATTTTTTCAGATAAAATAGAGTATTATCCCTCGTGAGATCAAATTAGGAAGTCTAATGGTTTCAATAGCAATTGGCAATTTTGCGTTTTTTTACTAACGCACATTGAATACCTAGTAGATCTTGCTCATTTTTTGCATTTTTCAATCGTAACTTTAAACCAAAACTTGCTAAAAGTGGCTCCAATGAAGTGGCTATCGATTTGTTTATGTAACAATTCGTGTGCTCTACCTACCCATTTAAGAAAAGACTGTGACTATTATGAATGTAGGTATGTTTACAATGTTTTTTATTTTATTTCTCGTAAATTAGTTCAATAAAAGAGCACAGTGATAACATTATTTTTCAAACTTAATTGACTACTTTATCGTTAGGTCATAAATGGAATATTTAGTTGTATTGTTACATTGAAGTATGTCCTACACCTGCATATTTTGTCTTATAACAGAAATTAGCGTAATAAGGGAGGAAAGTGACATCATTATTTTAATTTACTATCTAAGTTAATGCAGCTGCTTCTAGTTTAGTACGGGTAACTTAGACATGTCGCAGGCGGATTGTACAATCCGCCGTTTTACATAACGCCTAGCCGTTTTGCAAAACAGCGCCGTTTTGTAAAACGGCGGCTCAACGTTCAGCCGGATTGTAGTTGCGAAACGTTCTTCAAAAAGGCGGCCCACGTTTAGCCGCATTGTACTACTACTAAAATTGTAGGGTAACAATACTTACAAAACAAAGAATGCTAAATAAAATAAATATAAATAAAATAAACTAACCTAACCTAATCTAATGTAATCTAATGTAATCTAACCTAACCTAACCTAACCTATTTTAATCTCTAAATCCTCTACTGTTTATGTTAGGCAGCAGCGCCACGAGTGTTAAAAATCTGAACTAAAAACGACAAAGTGGCGGCTAATCTCTCGCCGTATTACATTATGCCTAGCCGTAATG
Source organism: Adoxophyes honmai (assembly GCA_005406045.1). Classification (NCBI taxonomy): domain Eukaryota; kingdom Metazoa; phylum Arthropoda; class Insecta; order Lepidoptera; family Tortricidae; genus Adoxophyes; species Adoxophyes honmai. Next base: position 155,797 of record BHDV01071142.1, on the reverse strand, counting down.
AATAACGTTTAGCGCCGAATTCATTCCGGCGGTTCTTCGTTCAGCCGCATTCAATCCGGCTAAACGTTGAGCCGCCGCATTACAAAACGGCGCTGTTTTGCAAAACGGCTAGGCGTTATGTAAAACGGCGGATTATACAATCCGCCTTCGACAGACATATTGCATAATAAAAGTGATTGTATGAGACACGCCTAGCCAAGACAAATAAGTAAGTAGTAGTGTCCGACCGAAGGTGTAATTTTGGCCGAAGCCGAAGCCGAAGCCGATTAATCGGCTTTCATCAAAACCTTCGGCCGAAGCCGAAGCCGAAGCCGAAGGTGTGTTGACCCCATGTTGACCCTGAGAAATACGAGAATTTGCTAATTGTAAAAAAAACGACAGTAAATTATGCGCAGTTTTCGCTTCTAAATCAAGTGTGACTATGTTATTATGTTATGTGTTGTCAGTAATTCATATAATTAACTGCAAGTAATGCGATCGGGCTCGCGAAACGCTGTCCTGCTAAGCGCTGAGCACTATCCGTCTCGCTCTGGCATCGTTTGTTCAATTTAAAATCACAACTTGTAAACCTTCGGCTTCGGCCAAAGCTTCGGCCAAATTTTGGCCGAAGCCGAAGGTTTGGCCGAAGGTGGTTTTTTTGGCCGAAGGTGGCCGAAGCCGAAGCCGAAGCCGAAGCTTCGGTCGGACACTAGTAAGTAGTAATTATTAGTGAGTGACTTATGTATAGTAGCTTGATAGAGTGATTGGCTACACAACATAGCGGCCATTAAAAACCTACCGACTTCGTAATTAAGCGTCAATTCTTAACAGTGTTGTGAAGGGAATAAATTGCAATGGTAACTAAAGTAATGACTTTTGTGCTATAGCTTCTACATAGACTACATACATACATTACACCTGTATTTCCATATGTTGTAGGCAGAACACACGTAATAAAATAAATGGACAAAACCGGCACTATTTCATGTTTCATGGCTACATTTAGTATTATATTTTTTAGGTTTTGATTTGGGAGGTATACTTAATATAATAGTGACAGGTTACTAGCCTGTCGCCTAAAACATAACATAAACTATTTCTCCGTCGCCTGTTAGGACATAATTTTATTTAGACTAGAGTTAATTATTATATTCCCGTGTGAATTATCGCACGGGGGGTCTTTAAAGCCCCTTGTATGTATGTATGGCTTTATATTTGCATCCAAGATGAATGTGAAGATCCTGAAGAGATTTACTCTCGCATAGTCCGCTCGCTGCCAAGTGCAAGGAACCGGTTGGGAGCATGCGCGTACGCAAACATAACGTTACTTACACGTTCTTAGTTAGAATCGAGATCATTATTTGTTCAAACTTCATGCTCATTAACTTTTGCAGGGTTCCGTGGGTAGGTGCTTTTAAAATAAAAGGCTTTTGGTTCAGTTGTAGACTGTAGTATCCTTCAATGGAGCTTGGTTATCTTGTAAACTTTCTTGGCAATTTCTCCATATTTAGGTAGCACTATGCACATTTGAAGGTCAATCTTGAACATCTAAACTTACATAAATATCTCAAACTCTCTCAAAACAGAGTAGGCAGAACACACGGAACGTTGTAAAATCGTAATACTTTTACATATATTTTTCTACATAATTTTGGGTTTAAACATAGACGACACATCTACAGTTTTCAGTTACATATATGAAAATTTTATATTTAAATATAACTTATACTTGTAAAGTTTTGACAATAATTAAACTGGGAGCATTGTAATATTTACTGTCTAATGTCTAATAATATTAAGTCACGTATATATTTTATTTTTTAATCACTAAGATAAACTTTAACAGTGTAATTTCAGTTTTGTAGAAATCGTTAAAAATTATTATAGTTTATAGTAGTTTAATATTAAAATACTTCTCATCTCCAATACACTTTACAAGGTAGTTGCTAATGTTTCCCACAAACATTCACTTCTGTTGAACATATTCTGATTCTTCTTATAATGATCTACTAATATTATCATATCTATACAGGTAGTTCTGAAAATACTTTATTTAGTTGTATACACTTGTATTCGAACAAAAGCATGTTCGCATAATTTTTGGTACATACTGTCTCGATAATTTGTTGTAGACACGGTTGATCTCATAAATTAAAAAAAAACATTTGTGGTCATAATATCCTAGAAGCTTCTATACGGCCAAATATAGCCAAAATCTCAAAACATAATTCATATCGTGTTCAATCTTGATAAGTGGCAAACTGTCTTGATTCCAGTTTAGCTAACTACAAAAGGCAGCTCAGGTTTCTAGGAAAACCGCCGATAAAACTTAACGACTACTTACAATCTTCCTTACGTATGATTGGGCCTTAATAATTGTGATTTGCTCTAAGAAATAGTCCTCCATATCAAGATTTAGATAAAATTTAGAGCGAGCGACGTCGAATCGATGACCGAGGTTTTCATGATACGATGTGGTACATTATTTTTAGTAAACGCTTATGAAAAAAAGTATACTCGTAAGGCACGTTTTTTTTTCAGATTTTAGTATATTTTATTTTTTCAAGAAGTAATGTGAACAAAAAAAATAAGTCCTTTAGTTTGGTTTGTACGAGTATTAAAATCGACAGTGAGTCAAGCGGTGTAAAACTTGCACGCGCCTATCGCTATAGGTACTGATGCGAAAATTATGAATTATAAATGTATGTTATTAATTGTACTGTCTAATTGTACTGGTCTGTGGATTTAAATAGTCCGAAAAAAAATTGTGATTAAACATTGGTCAATGAAACCATCTGATAAATTTTCTTTTTTCCATTTCCCTACTTATTTTGCACGTAATATATGTAATCTCAGTACACAGAAGAAAAAAAAAAACTTAACATAAAAATATTACTGTAAACTTTTCTCAGAAGGCGAGATGACGTTTTCTACACGTTGTGAATTAAAAGCTGTCAACAGAATACAAAGCAGAAGTAGATTTTATGTATTGTTGCCTATGAGAATTACAATCTGCATGTGACTCACTCTGAGCTATAAAGCTTTCCACATGTAATACTTAGTATTAACTTCATAACGCATTGACATACTGCCATACAGTGCATAAAGTATTATTTAAATCAATCATACCACGCATCACGCTGAAAAAAAAAACGGTTTACCATCTCAAAGGATATGAGTATCTCTACCACTTCAACGACATTAAACAAATGTAATTATACTTCGGTACTTATGTATAACTTTAATTCGATACGGCATACCTTTAACGATTCCCACCATAAGTCAAAAACGAGTTATTACAAAGTGCTTCGAGCCATTTTGATCCCTTTTTTGCTCGCAGTCCTTCTAGCCGGTATGTGGCCTGACCTCTGTTTTCGTGTCACGTATGGCAGTGGTTTTGATTACCTATACTGGGTTTCCCAGCCGAAACTGTTTGAAGACTCATACAATTTAAAGTCAAAACACGTGGCAGATTTACGATTATTCGGAAACTCCTTTGAGTGGGTAAGTTATATGTAAAGTCGCGTGATGCGGTTGAAGTTTTGCTGAAGTTTAGGGTTGTGTAAACTTTTCATTGACCTAAAAGTGTTTTTTAGTAAAATGACTATAAAATTTTCTAGAATTTGTTGCGTAGTAACCATTGCTTAATATTTTTTTAGTTTTAGAGAGATGATTACCATAAGGTTATTTATTATTTACGTTATTAATTTTAATTACTTATTCTACCTAGAATAGAACATACTAATGCTTTTAACGTAACAAAGCTGCATCAAAATTCAAGTTTACGGACTCTTGCTAATAACCAAAGCTTATTATAAGAATAAACATAATACAAGTTTGGTCTTGTCTATTGCTTACACTCCAAAATTCTTATTTTTGTAATTAATAATTACATTTTTAATAAGAATTTATTTTTTTTAGTCCTATTAGTCATACTGTGCCGATGGCATAGGTTTTTGAAACATTTATACATTACATTTGAACTTGTTTGGTGTTTCCATTGTTTATTATTAAAAAAGTTTAAATTTTTGTTTAGTTGGAATAAACACCTGGTTGATAACATAATACTTACGTTCTTTATTTGTAGTATATTATTACTTGATCACTACGGTATTTAATTGTAAAATTGTAGGTTTACAACTTTACTACTGAAAACCAAATTACGTTTTTTTTTAAGTCTATCGTTAACGAATAAATAAAAAATTAAAAAAAACGAGAAATTACTATGGTTAGAAATGGTTCGTATAATATTTTATGTGTGTGTGATGCTCGCCAGTTCTGTACTGGAACTAATTTGAACTTGGCTTTACACCCTACCGCGTGTCTAGATAACGTCATCTGCTTTTAATGCGCTTTTGTCTATGTGCCAAAATGGTTGCGATAAGTAGTAGCTACCTTTTGTCTAAGCGCCAAAATGGATGCGACAAGTAGTAGCTACCTTTTGTCCATGCGCCAAAATGGTTGCACCAAGTAGCAGCTACCTTTTGTCCATGCGCCAAAATGGTTGCACCAAGTAGCAGCTACCATTCGTGTCTACTCCATCGAAATCCATTACGATCGAACCCCGCCGATTATTCACACTGCACGAAAATGCGATCGCAGTAATTGATAGCCACTGCTCCGCTTTTAGTGCTTTCACCTCGATTCGACCGGATTAAAATATCGAAACGACATTCACTCGTAAAATTATTTTTATTATTTCTCATTTGGCGGCGAACGATTTGCATAAACACCCAAGTAGCAGTCGGAATGGCCTCTGACGGGGTGGTGCGAGGCACGGACTTAGAGAGACACCATGAACGTTTGTACACCTTGATTTTTTTTTTAAGTCAAGCATATGATTCTTTTTTTATTTGCTGTTGGCCAATTACATGAAACGACTTGGTAATGCTTGTTACTACCCGAGACACGACAGGATTACAAAAATTCTAAGGTCCTTGAGAAAGAGGTCCTGAAGAAACTCATAGTTTTGCGACAGCCAGGAGCAGGGCGACTAAACCAATTAGTGCCAGCTAGTCTTTCTTACTTTCCAGATAGATATGCTATGTCAGTAGCCCTAGAGCCAAGCTTATTTCTCATATCCTATGGCATCTGATTTAATTATTTCATCAAACTGTACGAGATTGATGAACGGCATACAACGGCAATGACAAAACAATTACTTCATTATAATTTTGGCATTTCTTAAGGTTTTTTTTTAATTAAAGGTAATGAGACAAAAAAAGGCATGACCAATACTTTCGGCTAAGGCCAATAATGCGCAATGGCACTTCCGCTTCGCTTTCATGGCAGTTCCCGCTACTCGTCATCGCTCCCGCTCTCGCCACCGCCTGTCACTTATCCCACGCATTCAGAACCGTGTGTGAGAGAGGTTCGCGCGCCGCGTCGTAAAATGGTGATCATAAAAGAAACACCTTTTTGCTTATAAAGAAGTTTGTTCTTTTGCTCTGCGGGTATGGGATTCGCCTTATAAGTACAGTCGGTTTAAGTAGCCTTAGTAGGCTGGCTTAGCGGCCTTAAGCGATTCTATTTCATTGTCAAGTACCGAAGAAGCCGACTCCTGTTTTAAGAGTTGGCGCTATTCTTTTCCATAATGGTAACAACCAAGTGTGGGCATATGCACGGTTTTATGTAAGTTCGCAATGGACTTAACTTCTTTATGTCCTTTTAGGCACTCAGTGCTTAAAAATTAGACGCATACCTACATAACCAGATTGATAAAAAGAATGCCAAGTACAGTTTTTGTTTTGTTTGTTAGGTTGTGGTGGCCTATTTGTTTGTCTATTTATGAAGATCCTTTTTCTAAGGAACACATTGAGATTTAACATTGAAAGTAATACCAATTACTAAGGTCTGCAGTTATTTAAAGCTGTGAATAAATCATAGCTCTAAAATCTAAGTGATCAAACGAAATGGCTAATTTCTTAAGTCACATTTTCAGAAGCATTGATCAAGAATCTACTGGGTTATTTCACGTCAATTTACACTCATTTTTGGCATGAAGGAGTATTGCTTGCCATTGCAGGGCACATGCCTCCTCTCAGTAGTAGTTTCAGAGTTTTTTTTTCAATTCTGCTCTATAGATTACAGCCAGCTATTTTCTGCGTCATCCACACTAATACCAGCATTGCCTTACCTTCTTTCAAACAGCTTACTTTCGAATTCTAGCTTAAGCTTTCGCAATGGCCCATACTTCTCGTGAGGGCTGCGTTCAGCATTTTCAAAGTAAAAAAAGCTAATTTTGGTATAAGAACACAACCAATTTTAAAGCGTTGAAACTTATTTCAAATTGAGACTTCAATTAGATCGAACATATACCCGTTCTAGACTAAAAAGGTCTTCCAACGTTTTATGATCATGCCAAGACACATTTATATTAGACCACCCATTGTTTTACAAGCCTACTTCGTGTATGCGGTCATAATTTGTTTGTGCCTGAAATGGGCCTAAAGCTACCCACGGCTTTGCTTATTCAAATAAGTACCGACGTAAATTAAATTCACCTGCTGGATGGACAGTTTTGGTAAAGCATGATGAACATTTTGATCAGCACGCCCTTTTGAGGATTTTTAAAAAATTTAACCATAACATTTTTTGTAAAATTTCTACTAAATTAAAATGAAAGAAAGGTGGCTCGAAGTAATTTTTCCTGCTGTGCTACCATTTTCAATACACGTCATATAGGACATAACACGAGCAAAAACTACTGCACGGATCTTTTGGGACACTCCCTCCCATTGGCATGGTAAGAGCTACAGAATGTATGTAATTAAAAAAAATGCTCTTTTAAGTTAATCCCGTAGGCTCAGCACAGCGACACGCGCAAGTCGTCTTGCTCGCGTGACAAACTACCTGTCATTTTCTGCTGTCTCTACTTGGACTTTGACAGGTATATTAGTATAATATGTCGCACGGACGTTATAGTCGCGCCTTGATGTGTTAAGCCGGCTGATAGGCTGAAATTGTGAACGTGATAAAACTTTTTTGTGCAATTCAGTGTCATCTGCGTATACTGCAGTCCTCGCATGTATATTCTCGTTAATGGGGTAGGCAGAGCACGAATAGATCACTCTATTTTGTTTTTATTTTGCTCGCCATTGTAGCTGGATGTGTACTAAGTAAGATCCAAAAAAACATCTAAGATACAGAGCAAGAGCCTTAAAGAGTGAGAGTGAACGATTGATCTTTTTCATGTCCTTCAGCATATTTAACTATTCTACATATCTAGCAGAATGAGCTCCAACACTACGTTTCCGGTAGGTTGGAGAAGGTAATAGTTAAATTAGAAGCTCGAAAGTAAAATCGCCAATTTCGGACGATTATTGATGATTTACTCACCAGGAAAATTATCCGCCGTCTCTATATTTTTAAAATAATGTTAGTCAAATCCTATAATAATAGACAAAAGTGTCCTATATAATAGAAATAGTAGTGTGAATGGATAATTTTCCTGCTAAGTATATTTCTTTTCTAAATAAAATGCACACGTTATCTTTTAATATAATTTAATTATTGTAAAATATTAACGTACGTTCTTACATTATTGTAAAAAGTAAACAATAAGTTTACTAAAATATCTGAGCAAAATTACATTATTTTAACTTAATTATCATTATTTTACAATTGGATGTCTAAAAAAGTTACATTATTTATTCGGATACAACTAACATAAAAATAAAAATAAATTTTAATATCATCGCAATCATAATCACAAAAAAATACAATATTGGATTAAAAAAAACACGTAAACCACAATAAGCTTATTGTACCTACATCCATTCGATTTTGCAAAGACAATTGCGTTACTTAACTTAGGTACTTATTACTTTATCTATATACACGTATCTTTTTTTTATCTAATTCTGAATCACAAAAAACTTTTATTCATCCAAAATTTATACTGTATAATTACTAATTTTATAGATAACTTAAGCACTTATAGGACTAAGTAAACAATAAATAACATTTACATCACTAAAGTAATACAATACTTTAATATAGATCAACTTTGATGGGCACAAAGCAGCCTGGGTCTAATATAAACTGTCCTGTTCTTCAAACACAATACAGACCAACAATAACAAAACACAATTAAACCGCAAAAAATACTTCTTATTAAAATTTTGATAAACTAATTTTTAAAATTTTCGAGGTAAACAAAACACTGCACAAACAAGCCTTATGAGATCTTTACGAAAACCAAATCCACATTGCAAATACATACAAACATACCTCTAGGATAGCACATGATGTGAAATCAAAACTTTTACTAATAATACTTTCCATAATCCTACTTACTAAACTTAAGCTAAAGTCTATGAAAATAAGAAATGCACCGTTTTATCCTTCAATATCACTTTCTATCCATTAACGTCTCATAATATCCTCTATACTAAACCCTTTCTTGGGGCCACTGGACTGACTCGTTCCAGGCTTGGGATTAGCATTCGGTTGGATACCTACTATATTTTTTATACCATTACTAATGGAACTGGAACTTGAATCCTCGGTGCCTTTTGCGTTAGGCTGCAATAAATCTTTGCAATTAGTTACGCTTGTCGACGTGCTTGGAACGGAATCTTTTGGTGCTGCGTGTTTTACAATTAAATCTTGAGCAACCGTTTGCTGTGGCCCAAGAACAGTGTGAGACACACCTCCGTATGCTATTTGAGTATGTGGCGGTGGCAAAGGCAATCCAAATTTATGATATGATGGCATTCCCATTATAGTCGGAGGAATACCCACTCCAACATCTCCACCTACAAGGGATTGACGTGGCATTGTTAAGTTTGTAGGCTCTGGGGAACGGCTTCTATATACTGGAGCACATGTCCTCACATTATCACCAATGTCAGGGGGGTGACTTCTCTTCCTAAATGGACTAAGGAACATGGCCGATGGCCCTGGATCAATAGGATGATTAGCCGGTCCCATCTTTGATGCTTCAGGCGGAGCAACCTGATGAAGATCTCTCCGGATCTGTAGTTGCGGATGACGAATCGGAGGCTCAGGGATATCAGTGTAGCGCATTTCTTTTTCTATAATTTCATCAGATGTGTACCGCCGTTTTTCATACAAATCAGATGGTCCGCGATGTCTTTCTGGGTGATGAGGACGCATAGTGTAGGGACTAGCGCGATCTCGAGGTTCATTGTGATGACAGTGAGTCTGCTCAACTGCTGACGGTGACATCGGTCTTGGTCTCTCAAGGCTTTGTTCTCTTCCGATGCTTTCTATGGATGATGAACGTGCTCGTCTAACAGGAGAATGATCTGGAGACGATAGTTCTCCATCCTCATCATCAAATCCTGGTTCTATTGGTGAACCAGGCCGCCCAATATCTTCCTCCCCGACATCTAAGACGTCGCCTGGAGGAACATCACCCACGGCATGAGTAAGTGCATGTCGCCGTAGGTCGCAATTCCTTCTGAAAACTTTTCCGCAGGAATTGCACTCATATGGTTTGTGATCTGTGTGTGTGAGCAAATGTGTTTTAAGGTTGGAACGTTGGTTGAAACTTCGGCTGCAGACGGGGCACTTGTGTGGCGACTCTTCCATGTGCAAGATCTTGTGGACAGCCAGGGTCCTTGACTGGCAGAATCCTTTTCCGCATTCTGTACATTTGAAGGGCTTTTCTTTCGAATGAATGTACCTGGAACAAATGAAATTGCCATAAGTATACAGTCTTTTGTTCTTGAACTATTATGGTAACTTCTTACTATCGGCGTAAGAATAAAGAGCTCGATTTCCGTAAAAATAGGGTACCTCGTTGGCAGCGTTCTTTTATATTCATTAAAAAAAAATAGGAATGATCAATTTAAAATTAAAATATTTTTTTCAGCTTAAATACAGCTCACTACTAAGAAAAGAACAGATCTATTTTCAGCACAAGCACAGAATAGAGAATAGTACAAGGGACAAGATAGTTTGGACTAGGGAATGCAATCTCGATCTCGCGGGATCTCGATCTCGCGAGATCTCGCCTTATTTTTCGAGATTAATCTCGAAGCATAAAATGACGAGATCTCGGTCGAGATTGACGAGATTGAATGGCGGCAGTCAGGGACGCATTACGCTCGCAATTTATGCGAGTTATTTCCAAAACCATTCATAAGACTTGTTTCTTTTACATTTATTATTTTTGTATTCTAACATAGGTTCAACTTAAGTCTACTGATAAGTAGTTACTGTAACCGTTTACTACATTTATGATCCATGCTATTAAATGAAAAGTAAGAATGGTTTACTGCGCAATAAAGAGTCTATTTTTTGTTAAAACTCTTTACCGTGAGAGATGTTGTTAATTTTTATATCTTTATAAACCAAAGACTGGTAATTTTAATTTCTAAAACTTAATTGTGATTCGTATGTTCATTAATGGCTTAATTATTATTAATAGTAAATGATTACTAAATAAATGAGGGTTTAATTTTCCAATTCGTTCTGTATCTTACTCTCGTAATAAAGAAAACTAAGCTGTTTTCTTTGCGTTTTACTTACTTAAGAAAACGATAATTTTTAAAATTTCAGCCGAGATCTCGTAATTCCCGAGATCTCGCGAGATTGACATTTCTAATCTCGCGAGATCTCGAATTTGCAATCTCGCCTCGAGATTGCATTCCCTAGTTTGGACTCTAGTTCACACGCGGGTACAATTCTGTGTTCACGTTTCCACGCGATGTTTTCATTCACCGAATAAGCTCGTGGCAGACATTTAATTCGATTTTACACATAAATTTAGAGCCTATGTTTTGAGCACATAATCCTCTGCATGAGAGGCCATATGTGAAACTGTTAGGCTACCACAGCTTTTAAAGAGTTGATCTAAAATTAAATTCTAATTAAAGTCTTTATTGTTCAAAATCGTAATGGTAAAGCAAGTTTTTTCCTAGGTTAAATATTAGTTTAGTCCGATTTCTATTAAATACTTAGACACTAGTAGGTACCTATTTTGAAATGCATCGTAGCTTGAAATTTTACGCGTGTGTCGGGTTTAGAATAACTCCTCTCCATTTCTTCCGTCGATGTTATGAAAGGTGATTTAGAAAACGGGCATGCTTTAGGACACAGAGTAGCAGCTATATTTAACCCTGAAATTATGCTAAAAGTTGCTACGAAGTGAGAAACAATCGTGATTTTGACAATGTAACTTTTTGTTTACTCTTCCATACAGCATATTTGTATTCTCTTTTTTTCCTACAGATGTAGCGCAACTTTAACCAACTCTTAAGTGCAGAATATTTTTAAAACGTCGACTATCCTGCGCGAACGCACCTTGAACGTGATCCGAGTAACCCGAGACCCCAGACTCAAGGCGAGACTGGCGACTACGCATGCGCGAGAGAACAGCCTCACCATCCTCAGAGACCCCCGCTAATTGGGCGATGAAACCACATAGGAGGTCAATTTAATCTGGTGCACTTGGACCAGCGTTCGCCCGAATCGAATTACGTTAAAATGATTGTGTGGCCAGCCTGCGATTATTATTATTTTTCGAAGCTTGTATTAAGTTACTAGTGTTGCGTCGAAAGTAATGATAAGTGACTTGATGAGATGCCGGCACGAGGTAACTTTTCGTGCGTAAAAGAAAAGAGAAACGCAAGTAATAGGCTACTAATAAGTCAATCGTTTGTTTTTAAGACTTGCTAAAAGTTGTTTTTTTTTTTTTAACAAATTTACGAAGACTAAAAAAACAAAATTAATCCTTGCTAATTAATTACTTGCCGGAATTATAGTCGAGATAACTGAAAAGCTTACGGAAGTAGTAAAGATCAAGTCCGTGAAGCATGAATTTAAGCAAAAAATGGACGGTGAGATTGAAAATGAATTTTAAAAAGTAAACAACATCAAATATTACCAAGATGAGGTCCTGACAAAAAATAGATTTAATGACGGACGTCACCGGCCGCTCAAATTTAATGATAATGACTTTTCAGATTCTTTTACTAGCCAACCATCTAAAGAATGCGCCGCGTAAACAATATATCATTACTCGGGCTCTCTAAATAAAGGTAAAAGGCACCGTACGGGTTTCCGTGAAGTTTCTAGCTGCATCACACACGCTTTTTGATGTTACGTCATAGTTGTTTACCTATTTGTTTATAAAATTGTATGTTAGGCAGAATTTAACTATGAAATCGAATATTGTTCATTAAAGGTTTTCGAATTATGTACTAAGGTTTACTTGTATGGTTTGAAACAAAGAGGTCATGACAGTGAACATCGTTTACTTCTCTGTCTTGATGAAGCATAGTTATTATTAGAACATGCATTTATTATCATAATTTAAATTTCGGTGCCGATTCCTTGAAAAATGTCAGTAAATCATTATTTTTAAAATTAGGCCGCCTTCTCAATTTCAAAAGTCATAAAATGCATCCAGAGCTAAATTAAAAATAGTTATGTTTATTGAGTTAATCCCAGTCAGGGATGCGGTCGGCAACGACCGTCAACTAACTCTCACATCAAAGAGGCCGCTTTCAAAATCAAATTAACAAGGCAATTACCACGTTACTACGAAAAAGTTCTTAACAAACCGGCCGTGCATACGATTTCCACTGCTCAAACAGTTAACGAAACCAAAAAACACATCCATATTACAGCACCTGAAGCAAAAGTTTAGGTGCAACCAAAAATAATATACGTAATTGATGGTACAAACAAATCTTCCTTCCAGTTTCGTTATCGCGTCAGTTCGATCAATCCTGACGTTAAATAAAATATAAGTATCGTCTGTCTCTTCTTATTATACGTCGAGATAAGAATCGTCTTGGACAGTCGCTCAGAATCCCATCAGGCCAGGTTTAAAAAAAGGCTTGAAATTACCGTGGACCGTGGTCCAGTGCTAATGGTGCACATTAAAAAATATTTTCCATTACAGTTGTCGGACTGGTAACGTCCGAGTAGCTTGAACTGGAATGTTGCTGTCGAAAAAACAAACTTTAAAAAGTGAAGAGAATTTTGAAATTGGAAATGCATTTTGTTTTAACCCTTCATGATTGGAGAAGAAGATGAAAAAAATTTAGACACGTCTCGTATCACAGTGTAACTACGAGTACCTTTTAAACTTTGTCCATTGTACCCAAAAAATCTGAAACTTTCCGCAGTCATTTTAAGCAGCTTTATTTGATCTCACAAACAAAGTAAAATCATATAAACGGGAAAAAAGAAGTGGTCAAAGCAGTAAGTAAGATCGTAACAAACATTCTGGGCCATTAAGGGGTCTGCGTAGATTTGGCAAAGCCATATTCATTGAGGTAACAGAACCAAGAACAGGTTCCGCAACGGCCTCGTTTCGTTTTACAAACAGTGCTCAAGTTGTGACAAGAAGAAGTATGAAGACACTAAAATACGACTCATTATATTTTCTGCGTGGTTCTTTTCATCAATTCAAGCAAGTGTATTTAAATCTTTGTCAAGATCTTTATTTTAATTACAATAAATTATACCTAATAGAATACTTGTACTTTCGTGTGTATTGACTCTGAAAAATGTTGTATAATTAATTCCAGAAGAAATAAAAGTTAAGACACATCAGTACTGCTAGATCTCACTGTAGTCCATACTGACACCAAATCTCCAAGAGTTATTTTTTCGATGGTTTTTTTCTGTTCATTCGTGCGTCCGAGATTGCCTATCGAGCGATCAAGAGTCCGTAATAGAATGTAGTCTTAAGAACACGTCAGAGTTTATGATTTATTATCAAAGTAATATTTTATCGAATTGACAATCAACATTTTTTTGATAAAATAAATAATGTTTCGATTTATATTTTTAACCTCGACAATACTATTAAACAGCATAAACAAGCAATACAAAAACATTACTAGCAATTTTTAATTCAGTCTTTAAACTAGAATTTAGTATTAAAGTTTACTTGGGCACTGAATGACAAAGCTAAACTTTGCAAAAATATTTTTATTCAGTAAAATTGTCTAGAAGACTGTTAGATCTATGCCTCGGAGTGCCACGGAGCGAATCAATTTCTCTCAAAAGATTTTTTCCGTTGCCTACTTGGTCGAAGTGGCAGATAGCGTCAGCCAACCAAACGAACACGGACAGTTGAAAACGGTTAGGCTTTTAAGGATTGATTTCATGTACGTAGTTTTTCGTATTATTTAAGAAAATAATACCTAGATTGTGTTTAACGGATGTGTCGAAAAAGGTGCAATGTATGAAATTATAGCAGATTTTATGTTCATTTTTAATGATTAACTAACTGTCGTTTACTTCTTTGAACAGGTTTTTAAACAGAAAATTAATGTTTTTGCACATTTTTCTCAAAGAGGCTTCATATGTTTTCAGTTAAAAAGTAAGGAGAGCAAGTCCGACGCTCACGCTGGAATGTTGCGGCGTGGGTCAGTGCCCGATCCCCTCTCGCTCTCCCCCCTCTAGCTCATCTCCGCATCTCTAAGCCTTCTATCGACTAGATTAATCGTACTGGCCTTCCAATTCGTAACATTAATTATAAAGAAAATATAACAAATTTAAAAGAAATATCTTAAAATGTTGATGAACGTCATAAAGATGCAGATAATCTAGATTAATTTGCAAAAAAACGCAAAAACCCAGACAAAGGTGCGTATTATGTTAATGACCGAACAAGCCTTAATTGAATTTTGAGAAACCCACACTAATGCAAAACGGTAGCGGAATTTAATACATAAATTTATTCCCAGAAACGGTTACAAACAGCAAACAGACTTGTAAGTAAATCAAAACCGCTTATAAATAGCTTGCATTATCATAATCATGCGATTTGTATAATGAAGTGGCAGATTTTCTTATTGAGAACCACTGTTCTACGGCATATGCTTCAAAATAGGTACATTTTTATTGATCATTTAGAAAACACGGCGATTTTACATTGACATTGAAAGTTATGTTAGAAAGCTTAGCATAAGTATTTACGATAACATTATAGACAAGTAGAAATATTTGGCCAGTTTATCCAACGACAGTGTTTTGTTTGAGATTTGAAAGATTACCACGTATTTCGAGTGCGTCGTCTTGAATATCATTTTGAATATTAATTCTCAAAAGATTTCTCACAGGAGATACGTCCACCGGATTTGAGTACATAAAGGCAGTGCTTAAACAACCGCGCGTCTTAGAGCTGTCGCTTGCCCCCACGCAACGTTTTATCTCTTTACAACGAACGGAGCTGGTTTCCTTTAAGTCAATTTATTGTTATGCTACTAATATCTCAGCGTCAGTAGTAGAACGCCAACGCTCCGCTTGACTTTCAACTAATTAACATGAGAATAGCAGATTTGTCAGACCTTGTTAACGAAGATCTTGAGAAACCTGTCCTCAAGCGTGCTCTAATTTTAACAATGCGGAGTTTACTTGAATATTAATAATTTGTGGCTGATGGGAATTTATGACCACAGGCACGATCAACGTCACAATTTGCATAGCTATGATGTACGTAACTTAAACGTTATTACACTTGCTTTATTCATGAATATTTAAATTCACGCATAATTTTATTAGAAACGCTAAGCGGTCATTCATGTTCCATGTGATCACTGCTCTCATTGGTTTTGTTTATTCGTTTATTAAAACACATCTCCTTTTAAGTTTATGTCTAAATATCAGTGAAGCATTCTAAATGTTTTCATCATTATTTGCCATCATTACCAAAAACACTAATTGTGCTTCATTCTTCAAGTTGTATAGAGTTATGTTCATCACAAAACTCTCAATAAGAACCAGTATTAGCATCAGTAGCTTCACACATCAAGTAGTATATGACATTATGCTAATCAGGCAGGTTCACATGAATGTTTTAGCAACGACTCAAAGCTACATTAGTATTCTAATTATAAGTCACTTTTTGCACCTCCGCTTTAACAAATGAGACGTCAATAAACTGAGCCAAGTTTTTTTCTTTATCGAAATGTTGAGATGCTTTTTAATTTTAATTAGTATTTATTTTATCTTTTCCGTTCCATTTTTGTCGTATTCTTCTTTTAGCACCAGATCCAGTTGTATAATACTGGTATTTATCAAATTCATTGCTATTGGCTTAATTGAATCATGCACCATATTCGGCTTCTAGTTTACAGTCAGCCTCATTATTTTTTACAATCACTATAATCCTGATGGTTTTAGCAGTATACAATTACTTTAAATTGTTATCATATATCAGCGAATCATAGTGACCATAGCTCATTACTATGATAGTATACGTTCGCGTGTTTAATAGATTCTACGTGGGCGTGCGGTTCTCAATCACTATTCACTTTAGTACAATGACTCATTACTGGGATAGACGGACGGTCTTCACGAACCGCATGCTACTTACAAACGACTTTTTCTCTTTAATGAGTGTGCAGTATCCAATCAGTAAAGGTTGAAATATTATCAGCCAGTCTTAATGACTGTTTCTTCGGTTAAAGTTAGTTTTAAGCTGAATAGTCAATTAGCAACTGTTCATAAGCCTTGAGAACGGAACTTGAAGTATAAACGCTTTGGAATTTGTGAAACAATTTTTTTTTTTACCTAAAAACTTAATGAGGACCTCGTTAAAGCATTCGACTTGTAAAACAAAAACGCACTTAACTGGGCTTGATTAAAAAAATGCATTTCACTTAAGACCTGTTGACCACCGGCATAATAACTGATAACGACATACTTCTGCGTACTTCCATTATATTGCGTACAAAAACCGAGAAAAAAGTTAATCGAAAAATAATAAAGTCCGCATGGTGGGGTTGCGTAGTTTCACGTTACATCATTTATTTTCTGTTGTGTACCAAAGAAATTTTGTATTCGTCGCGCGGCGGTATAAAAACTGTATCCCCAAAGCCGGACAGGTAAGAGGACAAAAAATAAATGGAAAATACTAATGGAGCGACGCGAAGAGGTAGGGCCGGCCGCGGCGCGGTAAGTAACCGTAAGATTTGGAGGAACTCATTTTAAAAGGTTTCTCTTGAGCGATGTTTGGTGTCCGTTTCACCACAGTATTACGAATCGATATTGTCAAAATAGAGTACTGCCTACCTTACTGGTTACTTTTAAAAGGTAGACCTTGGTAAAAGATTTCGGTAGGTAAGTGGCCAAGTCTTCTAGAAGGTATTTTCTTTAAACATCAGGAATATTTCCAGTGTGGTTGTATTTATTAAATTTCTTAGTCCACGACATATATAATTATGTTCTTAACACTGAGAGCCCACGTCATACAGCAAACCCTAAGTTCTGGCCTAGGTATTTATTGATTGCTTGCGTATTGTATATTATGATATCGGTTATGATAATAACATCTTTCCATTTCTTAAGTAGATATCGCAAGGGGGACTAAGGATTCGTTTTTGTATATTAAAAGGCGACCTGTCCAACTTTTATACCTTTAAACCTTAAACCTAAAAAATATGATAGAAGTGGTTACAACGACTATTCGATTTGGGAATACAGACGTATGTATTCTCCTTTTTACGCTGTTTTATTTGAAGCGGTATCATACCAAGCCCGGCCTGTAGCCGGTTTGGCGGCGCGCGCGCAGCCCAAGCGACGTATTGGGAGCGACGGCGGGCCGCTGCCGCTTCACACTCAATTTCACCTCTGACTGACGCAAACATCCATTGTGCTGCGGACTTGACTTTGCTGTTCAGTGTTGCAGGTGCTCAAAGAACGGATGAAGGCTTTGACTTGGCGCATCGAGTTTTTACGTCACTTGTATGTATGTTTCTTCGGTCGATAACTTTGGATTCTGAAGATTGTGTACAACAAAGCGGTTGCAACAAAAAGCTCGTTTTTGAAACGGAAACTCGTATTTACAGCTTAAAGCATTATTTAAATCCCAAATGGTATCGAGATCAAATGAGTTAAAATCTCAAAATGACGGAGCCCGAAGTATCAAGACCTGTTCCAAGCATAAAAGTTGATAAGATTAAATCGAGAAAACACATCTGTATCGTAAAAGTAAATGCTTTAAAAAAGGAAGGAGACGAATCGAACATTGAAGAAGTAGGTAGCTTAGGAAGTGATACTTCAACTTGTTTAAAACAAGTTCTACTTATCAGATTTATAACTCTGGCAGTTGATTCATGACGGTCTCGGCTAGTAATTACGTTGAGGTCCCTCGATACCATTAATCAAACTATATTGATAGATTCGAGCTATGTACAAATCCAATTAGAGTTCAGATCCTTCCTACAATTTTCTTATATTCAATTCAAGATTTACGATACGAAGAGCCGCAATTAGACCAACTGGGAATAGTGTTAATTTCGGTTTCGTCGTAAATTCGGTTTTAGTACTGGGTGTAATTGGCTCTAATCGCCTGTAATCGCTTGGCATCCAGCATTTGATGTGGGTAAGTCATAACGAGGTTATTCTCGAGTAGTGCAATGAAAAAATATTGATTGCGGCGAGTTATAAAGTTTGTACAGAATTTGATGATCGCTGTATTTTAAAACCCAGTGCAAATGAAAACTGAAACACTAAATACTAAGCTAGATTAAACTAAGATTAAAAACCAAACGTACTGTACATTAGGTTAGTTCTGGGTTCATTTTTAAAGTTCCGTACTTAAAGAAAAAAAAAATCCAAACTAGAGAGTCAGTAATACAAGAAAATGTCCTACTTTTGGACAAGTTTAACGAGCGTGCAGCGTTTAGTTATCAACTTGTATGAAGCAATTGTTTGGTTGAGGTGTTTTTTTACAGTGGTATGAATTTATTTGCACTGTTTTTTTAAATATTATAACCAATAAAGCAAAACTCATCAAACTTATAGGGGAGAGTCCGTGAAATCGTACCGCCGGTTATATTGTACCACCTCTCGATTATCCACAAACCAGCATATTTCTTTAACGCTAGCAACCTCAAACGATGCTTCAGTGAATTTCCGAAGTATTGGCCATTTTTCCATGGCGTTGGTTGAGTATTTTGTGTGCAAGTAAAAAAAAATTGTTTTTGCGGTTTTTGATGTAAATTTTAATGCTGATTCGTTAGGCTGAAACTCGTGCAAAAGGTGGGTTTTTGTAACAATATTGACGGTAGTAGAACGACAAATTAAACAGCTTTTCCCCATTGTTCTCACAAAGTCTTTAAGATTAAGGGTTATGTAGCTATTGCTTGTTTTGTTTATACATACATGGTCGGTTAAATTGTACCACAGTGTGGTCGGCTAAATCGTACCGGTACAATTTACCCGACATTTACAAAATATTACATACTTTTTTTTTAGATGACATATCCGGGTGATAAAAGGAAGACTTAATTCAGTACGTTCAGTGCCACAGATGGCTGCATGATACATGCACTTTTAATGCAGACATTTGTGAGAATTACCTACCAATAACGCCTTAATTAATACAAGAGAAGTACGTAGTTCGATTTTTTTTTGTTCGACTTTTCAGCTGTCTAAGACATGTAATAATATCTCGATTACATTTAGCATCTACGTCCCCATGATGAAAGCAATATAAAAAAAGGTACGTTTATACTAACAAGGTAGATATTTTAGAAAAAATATTTTGTTTAAAATTTGATACTAGTTACTGTTTTTTTTCTCTCCTGTCGGTTTATCATGTAAATGTCACGTCTAAAACACTATATAGTTGTGATGAATGGTTATTTAAGTTAAAAATTATCTGAATAAATGTTGTATTAATTAGCGGTACGATTTAAACGACTAGTGGGCTAAATTGTACCGATAGCGGACTTCCGAAGAAACGCATTTTTTTCCAATTAAACTGCAGTCTAGTGCAGTCATTTTTTTATATGTGATTGGCAAGATATTGATCTATGAATGGAACAGTCATTTATAGATTTAAGATTTTTTGCAAAGTAAATATTAACGTAATAGTAAAAAGTGGTACGATATAAACGACTCTCCCCTAAGTGATACTGTTTGTAAACTATTTATAGCAGGTATTTTGATGTAATCCAATGACTGATCTGGTTTCGTTTCACAACCACCAATGACGAGTTTTATAACAAAAAATTGCCTAACTTTATTGTCCACGAATGAGTTATTAGCTCAATTAAAACATTTACCAGACTCATTTCAATATTATACTTTTTAATTGTGAGAAAAAGGATTTTATAAAGCCGCAGGCCGTTACCTCGGAGCATAGTAATTGGTCTCATTAAGCTTGAATCTAGTTCCAATCCTGTCTTGACTCATAAATGTTTATTGCTTTCCGAAAAACTTCTTAGTCGATCAATGCCTTTAATCTCTCATAAAATCGATCTACGCACTTAAAACAGATTAAAGATGGTTGCTCTCAGCTCAGGCAGTGGTAATAAATAACGTGATTATTTCCTTTTCAAACTGGCTTCAATAAAGTTTGAAGCATCTTTTTTCGAGTTACATCAACCGAAAACCACTTTGTTAACGGGATTTAGAGAAGATAGAATGAGATTTGTACTCATTTTACTTCTTTTCGATATTAAAAACTTCCTAGAATTGATCTAATGTTTCGTTAGAAAAAAGGCTGTGTTCAAAATATGACTGCAAGCATTTCACGAATTGTTACGTC
This sequence comes from Adoxophyes honmai, assembly GCA_005406045.1. Lineage (NCBI taxonomy): Eukaryota > Metazoa > Arthropoda > Insecta > Lepidoptera > Tortricidae > Adoxophyes > Adoxophyes honmai. The sequence goes on along the minus strand of BHDV01071142.1, from coordinate 135,327 downwards.
ACGAGTATCTCACGATTGTTTAAACACGAATGTTCGAAAGGTTTATAATGGCAATTTAAATAGTTGCACATGAAGGAAAGTCATGGCTACGCGAGTCAAGGGTTCAAGCCATCAAGGACAACCGGTTGAACGCCAGCATGGCTTTTAATCCCCTGATACCCATCTACGCTCCTATAGAGACCGTAAACTTCATTTTTTTCTACCCTGAGTGCACTATTAAACAACTAGCTATAAATCTTGACACAAGATTTCACATCTTCTATGATTTTATAATTTTTGTCGTCTTCACTAGGAAAAACTACAACCGTTATTATTGTTTACGAAGTTTCTTTATCAGAATCTTCTTTAAATAATAATAATGTAGGATTAAAAATGTCTGCCTGGTTACTTAAACTTGTGTGTGTAAGGATACGTTTACAAATATGTGCTTCGTCAGTGTGCGTGTCGCTACGGATTTTATCTGAGGTAGACGTCGTCGTATGATAAATGATCGTACAGAAAGTCTCGGACTCTTTCTTCCGTAAGTTCATAAATAACAATGGTATCTAAGGCTATGGAATAATTTCAAAACTTGTTTTTGGGGACACTCAAACAACCGAACGGTTTAGTTTGGATCGACGACTACTAATGGTGCAGTGCCTCAGGTCAAAGGATTGAAATATTTCTAGTATAGTAGTTAAAAATTAGTGAAGAAAAATAAATAGTGTTTAGTGGAATACATTTCTCTAATAATAAAAAATTGAAGTTGATCGATTACAATATCGACAGTAGCTTTCGCTACTAATAAATCTAAAAAAGTTAACCATAATCGTTGTGTTAACATACTACGTACAAAACCGCAATTGAGTTGTCATTAGATACAAAAACAAAACCAACAAAAACGTTATTTACTTCAGCGGTTGGAGAGTTAATGAAATCAGAAAAACTTTACTACTAGTTATAAAAAGCTGTTTCTTAAACTCCTTGAGGGACCGTTTCGAAATAGTTTCACAGGTAACGTTTACTATTAATTATAATATTCACATGCAAATATCAGAGGGTCGTAGAGTCAACAGAGCGTTGCCAAGCAGTGTGGGCTGTTAGAGGCCTTAGCTATAGCGTATACACAGTCGTCACGTCTGTTTGTCCAAACGACCGGTCACTGTTTGCTCTGAGACTCCTCGAAAGCACTCGGAAATATTTTGAGCCAAGAACTCTTGAGCAAGCGCAATAAGTGCCTGGTGTTGGGTTTGAGAATGAACGTGGCCGATGCCGTAATATGTGAAGGAAGGACAAGATGACAACGATAGAGAGAAAAAGACTGTCGTTTTAACTGGTATCAGAGAATATGCGGAGACAGTACCGCGTTGTTAAAGATAAAAGGTAAAATTGTTTATTACTACAGTGCGCGATAAGTCAGAGCAAAGTAATTCGCATCGAAATGCTATAACAGCACTAACGTAATTACAGCTACTACAACTTTAATGGCTTTTTAAAACTGGATTAAGTAGCAGAGAAATGCCAAATCGACGATAAGCATACGTCTTGTCAACCCACGCGTTAACAACGACGATAATGTTTAGCTCGTTGATTCTGACCATTAAGCCAACGAAACAGGGGTTAATTTTGCTCAATTGAACTTCAAGCTTTTACCTCCTGTTCTTGATTTCGACATTATGTTGAACACTATTCCTATTGTTTGAACATGGACCACATACAACGTAGCACTCATTAATAACATTTAAAAGAACGTCCATAATTTGAAACGCCGGTCATGTGAAACTCTTTAGAATTCCACAGCCCGGTTACTAAGCCTTAATAAAACGCGTTCGATGCTTTGGTGAATAGAGAATTACGGTACGAAATAACTAATAAGTTTCAAGAATACACGGACGCGTCGGATTATACATTCCTTGGGAGATTAGCGCAAAAAGCTCCTTCTGAATAAGTCCCATTCAGAATTTATTACAGTATTCATTATACTGACACAAATTGACCTCTGTTCATGAGAATGTTGAGATTATAAAACTGTTTTTTTAAAACAATCTCGATGTATTAGAACCAAATTTACATAAATTTGGTGATTTAAAATATAGCAGCGAAATAAAATAAAATTAAAAAAGTGTGTAAAAATCTTCAGTATCTATTTAATGTTAATTAAGAAGCAGAGCGGTCTGGTTTTTTTATTTTCAATTTCTAATGCTAATTTATGGATGATCAAAATTTACAAAACGTGCAAAGAAAAAATGAAACTATAAATAATAAGATAAAGATTGCAAAGAACCTGAATCACGCGAATCCTAAGCTTAATTGGCGAATCCTTAATTCAGCGACAAAAACTGTCTTACAACTGACACGCAAGCTGCTTTTAGTATAATTTAAAAGGCTATAATGGCTGTCTGTATCGATATGATGATATATACTCGTCAATTCATCTACCTTCTAGAAACGCTAAGGCAGCTGCTATTATAAAAATGGTTCCTAAATTGCTACGTAATTTATAGTCTTCTCTTCAATGATAATAAAATTTAATGCTACAGTCCGCTTAATTTCAATTACTTTCTGACATATTTTATTCTCCAAGAATTCGGTTTCGCAATACGGTTTTATAAAAGTATTAGGTACCTATCTTTTACTAATACCTACAACTTGGATAAAATGAATCCTTAAAATAATTATAAATCGATTGTAGAGAATTGCGCAAGAGTACGAACACGGCCAGAAAGAACTTTCAAAAGCCAATAAGAAACTGTGAAATCGACGAGCGGTCCGCGCACCGCGTTTCTGGCTAATTATTCAACATCTTTAGTCACGATTATTTCTAACGCATGCGTACCTGTGCCCATACATTTTATGTGTTCGCTTCAACTCTCCAACAGACGAAATTAACATTTTTTACGTAGCAAATTCAAAAGATTGGTACACTAAAACTTGTCGAAAACTTGGAATTAATGTAGATACACACAATTCCGAAGTTTGCGACAAGTTTTAGTCTACTATGAATTACTATTTTCCCGAAATTCGATCCAATATCGATCGTCAAAATTGGGATCAAATAACATAATTTGCGAGCCCTTTATGTTACAGACTGGATTAGTATTCATCATGGAAAAATGCATCGATCGCGTGACAGTATTCAAAATCAACCAATCAAACGATTTGGAACCGATTCGCATATCGCAGATTTTTGCCACCAATTTGGGAATGCTTGAGAGATAAGACGCCTTGGGGTGCATGGTGTTACGATTAAATTGGTCTCCGGATGATAATTTCAAAAGTTGTCCGTAGGCTAGTGTTGTTCTTGCGACCAGTCCACCTGCCCGATTTGATTTATTATGGATTCAGTATTAATTTGATATCCCTTTTTGCCGAGGCCCCTTGAGCTATCGGAACGAGCGAGTGGAGGTCTGCCCCGTCCCTATTATATGGTGGTCCCGGGCGAATCATAATTGCATATGAGCGAGGAGATAAAATTATGTTCAGTGCAATATTATTTTTATATGGACTTGCTTGGCGAGCGACTCTGCCGAGAATAAATGATTGGTCATTCAATAACATTGGTTAAGTATTTTTTAATTATTCATCAGAAGCCCCTGAAGCGGTTAATAAAATTTAAAGTCGTATTTTCTCATGAACAAGTTACTTTCAGGACTTTATTGTTTTAAATTTACAGTAGGGTACATTTATTATTTTTATGGGTTGTCTCTTACATGGCGATGTCTTATTCTAAGACATGTAGCTCAAGGCTATATTATAACTCGCAAACCGCTTTAAGTTTACCAAATACAAGTTTCACATAGATGGAACGAGTAAACTGGAAAATTCGCAGAAACCTTGCACAGGTACCTATTAAGCCTGCTTGACCGTAATAACATATTCCAAAGTTTAATGTTACACACAATCTTGATTTCAGAGCATAAAATTCCACAGCACTTTAGAAACTAAATGTAATTACAATAAACCGTCGTTTTGAATATTAATGCCGACAGCAGACGCATCTCAAAAGCGATCGCCTCATTATTTGCTCACTTTTTATATCGAAAAATTAAGTGGTCGAATATTCTGATCCAAGTAAAACTTTTTTCGATCGATGGCGGATAAGCTGATCGTTACGTTACTTATTTACGTAAGGCCGGTTGTTCGTTAAATATTCATGAAAATTTTACAAAGTTTGATCTGTATGTGGCGTTATTTTCTTGACTTTTAATCGTGTTTTAAGAGGGCGCACACATTTTTTACGTACGTAATATAAGATCAGGTGGGGGAAGAGAAATTCAGGGGCAGGGCAGGGGTAAGAGGCACCACAGACCATAACTCGTCGAGTTATGAGTGATTATGGTCTGTAGAGCCCTCTTATCTCTGCGTTTCTCTTCCCCCACCTGACCTTAGTGGTTTTGGACCAATGTTTAAAAAATCGTGAAATGTAAATTAACTCATATTTAGCCATGAAAAAAATATGGTTAGACTAAACATATTCTGTAAATTTACAATAAAATTGTTTCATTTGTAATTACATTAAAATTAATGAGAAAAAAAAATAAAGTAATGGTTCAACTTTCAAATTATGTAAAATGATATTTGAATAATAAAAACCAATAATTTGATTCATGTTAATCTGTTAATCCTCAGTAGACTATATTGTCTATCAGATAATAACAAGTTTATATCGTTTATGGTAAATTTTAATGGAAAATTTTCAAGTGAAAGACAGCTCTGACGCGTATTTTTGTGAAAACCCTTCAACAAATTGGCTAAGTATAAGAAATCTGTGTTGCTAATAAAATATGTCTTTCCGTTAATCCCTAGAAAAAGAGTTTATTTATATGTTACAGTAGTTTTTCTTTAAAAACTTAAGGATTTATAGCTTTCTAAAGCATTTGAAAAACATCAAAATCACCGAATTTTGTTTGCACGCTCTTAACGTATAGTGCAAGCTTGATGTAAATCGTAAGAGGTTTTCCGCAAATTAAGAGCGCGGCGTTTCATGTCCTCGACGGATTTAAGGCGTTGTGGTTTTCTTTCGGGGTATTAATTATGCCATGGAATATAATAACCCGGTATTATGCACGTCTTGCGGTGCATTTCGATTATACGGCAATCTTTATAATGCTCGCGACAAAAAACGTAACCACGAATAATTATAGTGTTGTAGTTGATGAGCTCACATTCTTTTCCTTTTAGGATGGTAAGGACAAAGTTTAAATTGTTTTAACCTTCATGCAGGATGTTGTTTTTTTTTCATTACCAAACCGAAAAGGATCATCTGACTATAGACACAAAACCAGAAGCGCTTGCAAGTAAAAATATACCTATATTTTTTTTATTAAATGAAACGGTTCAAATAAATAATCTTGAATACCACTAGGACTACTTTCGAATAGCATTTGAGTCAGACTGAACTCGCTTTTTCAAGCTGGGCAATCTAAACTGATCAAAAAGCTTTTTGTACTGTTCCCATCAATAGTTGACCGACAACTGTGGAATGATAAGGCGGGCGAACGCAGTCGCATACCGAGATGTATTCTTTAGAATTTAAAGGTATGAAAAAGCAGTAACGTTAGCAAAAACTACTATACTTTACTAGTTGAAACTGTGCTATACAAGCACTGTTTGATAAAAACGAGTCAATCTCCGATTGTCTTGCTATAGGTAGTCCTATTTGGATAAAAGTTAATTTTCATACTTTAATTGCCTTTATTCGGGGATGGTTTAATAGTTCAAATTACACAAGAATTCCCAAAAAAACATCCTAAAAGCAGCTATGTTTCTAAAAGTACTTTTAAAAAACCTGCTTCTATCACATGATTAGAATTTTCATACAGTTCTAACCGAACTCAATAACCCTGAGATTTTCAAAAAATATTCTAACTCTGTTAAAAATGTAATTGGATAAATAATCTCTTAGCTCTGGACCAAACTATTGGACCTATTTATTACCTACTAAGAAGTAATTGTTAGCTGCCGACTGTACCCGTCTTCCTACATTACCGACCCTCATGCCTCACCAATAGATTCCGATGAGTCATCAGAATCCAAACTAATTACCAAAAGGAAAAAACACGAGTTAATGTGAGACGAAATCTCAGTCAGGCATTTTGGTCCATCAAAAATCATTACATCCGTAATATCTATAGTCTATGTGCATGGGGTTCAAGCGGGGTACAGAAAACTAGTTTGTTTTAAATAGAGTAAGGTCTAAATTCCGTTGGACTGTCGGATTGCTTGAGATATTTGCAAGGCATTAGGTTTTTTGTGGTTCTATAGATAAATGATTCTCATTTAAAAACCGCGCAAAACAGCAGTTAATTGGTATTATTAGAAGTATGTGCGTCAGTTAAGGTTCCGAAACAGAAGTATTCAATCTTAAAAAGAGGACCATCAGATCGGATGTGGGATTTTTAATTTTTTTAGGAGAGTAGAAATAAAATTGAAAATTGTATGTAAAAGTCAACAAATGGATAACAGCATGATAGAAGAATTAAATTATAACCCTAACGCGAATAGAGTCACTTTCAAGGATCTCTTTTACTTAAATTACTTAATCTACAGTTATTCAGTAACTTTAATGGCTATCTGACTGTATCATAACAACACTATCTTTGGATCGACGAACTTGATTGAAGTGATAAGATTGACGAGGAATTTCAAAAAAATAAGTATACCAAAGATCTTTATCTCTGATATTATTGTTTTACGATCTGATAAAAATAAATTTAAGTTAATTGTCGTAAGTGTTAAAAGGGGCTTCACTCTAGTTTTATCGGTGTTATTTTGGACACAATCTTTGTTCTAGTTTTTTTATTAAAAGTGGTCATAAAACTTGAGGCACCATCTATTTTTTCTTGTTTGTCATAAACAGCCCGAAACTGATACGATTGCTTTCTTTATCTTCAATTTTTTTATTGCTATGCGTATTTGTGCTCGAGCTGAGATCATCCAATCACTTTTTACCAAATTATGTACCTGAGTAATTTATAAACACTGAATATCTTATTATAATCAGCTTTAGTAACTGACCACGCAGCTGCTTAGAACACGAAGGTAACTCATAATTAATCAAGATAGATTTCCGAGTAGCGCGTACTACAATCGAGTAACTTTATAAATATTCCATTTCCAAGTAGCGGAGCGGATGCGGCCACACTCGGCTTAGCATCTGCAACTTGAGTTACACCGGCTGCCTGTTACGTGCATATAAATTAGATGTTTATACAACTATGATCAGCGCGGCAGAAAATTAAAATGTGCAAGAAGCGGATACACCGACAGCACTGCACCGTAATTACTGCTTATTAAGAGCCTTACCTGTGGTCCCGTAAGTGGTCTTGTCTGCGGAAAGCCTTGCCGCAAATGTCGCAGGAGTACGGCCGCTCGTCCGTGTGCGTCCGTTCGTGTATGAGCAGGTTATATGATTTTGTAAACTGTCGGTTGCAAAATTTACATATAAATTGCTTCTTCGGCCGAGATGCGCGCCCTGGCGCCCTTAAAAGCCGCCGGTCTAGATGCGGATGCATTTGATGGGGACCGGCCCCGGGTGGAAACAGCCCTGCGCCAGGAAACGTGAAGGTATTGGCTGCAGTTGGAGACGGCCCTGGGGCACCAAGAAAAGCTCCCGGGGGACCGTAAATCGGAGGCTGTGACGAGCCATCTGACATTATGCCTTCAATAGATGACGCTCGGTGGTGGGGAATAAGCATCGCAGCGGCTGCTTCTCTTAACGCTACTTCCTTCCTTTTCTCAACCATCATAGCCATTAAATCAAAGGAATTCCTTTTAGGAAAGTTGCCTGACACCCTGTCCGGAGAACCTTTAGCTGGCTCAGCCCTGTCTCGATCTAACATTCTCTCTCTTTCAATAATTTCGGAAGGTATGAGTGCCGGATGCATTTCATTTGGGTACATCATCGGATGCATGGCTCTAGTTGGTACCACAGGAACAAATGCCGACGATTCACGGTGTGTTGACGTGAGTAGAGAGCCACTTGTCATCTGCCGATGGTAAGGTAGCGGTGGTGAATCAAAGTTCCCGTTAGGGTTTCTCCCATTAGATGAGGGTCTTTGAGGAGCTCTTTCTGCAGAACTTGCCAAGAACTGGTCATGTCTAGATCGCAACGGAGCAGTGACGGGAGCGTCAGTAGCAGGGCGTGGCGTGGACGCCCGAGATACAGCTGTGCTTCCATTTTCCGACATAACGATTTGCACTGTATCTGAAAATAGAAACAAAACATTGTTTACTAAGACAAGTTAAGTTGTAAGGATTAGAAATGTGTTTAAAATTAAGAGATATCTAATGATTTATTTGGATCAATAGTTCACGTGGTTTGCCTTACCGATGTTTTCTGAGCGATTCTTATCTATATTAGCTTTCACTTGATCGTAAGTTTGATAAACGGTTTTAATCTGACCGGTTGCATGCTCACAATCTCCCACAACTTAAAAGATGGTGTTGAACGTTAAGATTTATGGATCGAGAAACATGCTTAATTAAGTAGCTCTACATTGTTTCTACGTATCTATTACCATAAAATATTCATTATTTCTCACTGGTCTTCGTACATTTCTCTTGGTAAATACCAATTTTGATGCGTTGGATGAATATTTTATTACTGTTCTTCAAAGTTATAAAACTATAGTTATGTTATTAAAACTCATCAAAGCTAACGTCAATGTCTTCTGAGAAATTAAATTTTTAGATTATTAACGGATCTTAGCTTCTCTTGGTTTTGAAGTAATAAAGCCTTCATTAAGCCACAGACGCCTTTACCAGTAAAATGCACCCATTCAGTATTACGAATGACAGTAAAAATCATGTTATAATAGTACTTAATTGAATTAAATATGTAAATAACAACAATAGCATATGGAAGTGCATCATAATGAGCCGGAAGACGTTCACTATTGAACAGAGACCTCCCTTTTAGAATGCCATAATGAACGACAACTTGCCACCTGCATGCATCGGTTACCTACAACCCTAGTACGATGTCGTCTAGTGGGAGACCTGCCTACACTGCACTCGAGAATTGGTTTCCCTCAATGGTTGTTTGTTCTACGATCGATGAGATCTGCCCATTGCCACTCCCGCTCCTGACTTTTTTGGAGCTTTGTTAGTAGGCTTTCCGTATTCAAGATAAAATTCGTAAATGTTATGTTGATTTTTTCTATACTGGCATTTTTCGCGTTTCCTACATTACGTTCTAGTGTTGTGTTTGTAAAGGGCTAATAATGTCTCTGAATAGATAGCCATCATGAGATTTACGATTGCTCTGACTACTTCCAGCTGAAATTAGTACCTTGGCTAGGGACAATAAAACAGACGCTACGCTTTACTGCCGCGGTTGTATGGAGCATGTTTTCATAAGATTTCCGGTGTCTGTGACTCGTATGAGATTTTATGTCTTGCTCGTTTTAATGACTGGTAATCCTACTGTGATAATTATATCTTTGTGAACAGAAAACGGGTTTCATACGGAAATCGCAGAAGAAGCAATGTTTTTGTACCTATTTCGTTTTTTCCACCAACCGAGCCTCTTTTAATTACTTTTTTAACAATCCTGGCCTCTATAACAGTAATAAAATAAAATACTACACCAACTACCTACGAAAGATTAATCTTAGAATCAATTTATTCAAGCGAGATCGAAAACGACGGCGTGCCGGGTCCACATTTCACTACGCGTTGCCCGCTCTACCGTAAAAGCCTTCTGATCATCTGTCCCTTTCACTCGACCATCTGTTGTAGTATTCTTTCCTGCTCTATCTTAGTTTGTGGCTGATCGAGTTTCTACCATCTTACTCGCTCCAGAGCGGTGAAATACTTTTATCTCTCTTTTGGTTCGAGGATTTGAGATATGAATATGTATTCAGGCGCTGCAGTAACTTGGTACCTCTTGTACTTGTCTGAGATTTAATATGTATTGGTCATTTTGATAAAGTATCTATTGCTATTACTTGATTGAGTTAAACTGTGTATGCATTTGAACAACCAACCAATCAATCTAGTTAAAGTAAGAACTTTCACATACCTACGTAGACAAAAGATACACGAAATATATTTATGTATTTGTCTAGACTCTAGACCATAAACATTTTTTATCTGTTAACAAGTGGATCATTAATTCTAGATTCATGATTTATTAATAGACTTTTCGTGGCATCGTTAGTTCACACTGAATTTTACATTGTGTTGTGATCTCGATATTATGTAAGCAGATGACATTAATTATCGGCCCATAATTATAACGTAGGTGGCAAAAGCTCCAGATAATGTAATTGGTGCATTCATAATCAATGTTACTAGGTGTAAATGTATGGGAATGTACATTTTGTTACCTTGTCGAAATGTTTCACGAGGAGCTGTCAAAAATTACCTAAGCCAGAATAGGATGATTGCCACAAAGATTCTGTTTTAAGCAGGTAGTAATCCCAAGACTGTATTGAAGCGCAGTTTAAGAACCGTTAACTGCACTCATGTTGGAAAAAAATCCGAGACCCGCTAAATTACGTAAATGCTTTAACGCAAACTTTATGGAACATGATAAGATGCGTTAGGTAATTCATTTATTAAAAACAATTAAGTTTATTGATGGTATTTTACGACGCAGAATTAGTGGTTGCCGCAAGGTTGCTTTGTTCGACTCATGATAAATATCACTCGAGTTGCGTGTGGCTCGTAGATTACCCGTTATCAGTTGATGGTATAGATTAACTACTATTTGTCTAGCAATTAAACAAGCAGACGCTTCTACCGTGTTACTGTTACGCTTTCCTCGTGCGTTTTAGCGGTTGCCTTTGAATGACGATAAGGGGCCATTATCATCGATTATTTTGACATTGTTAACAACAGCTTTAATAGCTTTCCAAATGCGTACTGTTTTAGCAGCTTTGGCGATTACTTTATATTAACTAGTTTATCAGATAAGCCGATGATACCTTCGTTAGCTATTACAAATGCCGTTTTATATGAGAATTATGAACTTAGCCATTATTCTGCCGTGTAATTAATTGCGTGTCAACCAATCAAAGAGTTGAAAAGAAGTGAAAAGCTGCGTAGACCGGTGTGATTGGCTCGACGCGGTAAGGCACGTAACTGCTGTGCGAAAAGGGGCTTTGTTAACGTTAAACCGCAGAGTACTCAGCAACATACCAATTACAGTTTGTAAGGTAAAATCTCCTCGGTCTACCGAGACTAAAATGAAGCACATCGCAGCAGGATTACAGCCATAAAATCTCAGCCTTGCCAACTGAGTCGAGACAATCTTGTAGATAATTACTGCGAAGCACAGTGGCAGGAAGTGTTTAAAGATACATTAAAAAAGTCGGTGTAGAACAATGGGGCAGGCCGCAAAGCCGTTGATTCTCAGAGTTGTTTTATTTTCAACGGCATCTGCTGGGTAAACAATAACAAAACCCCAACGGAGTCACACATGACTAGATTATAAAACAGGTAGCGATAATCAAGTGCACCCTGCCTACCCAATTTATTCCACATCCGTTGTATTAAATTACCCCATAAAAAGTTTGGAGAACTCACAAGGCGTCGACGGGTTGGCCGACTGATCGTCAGATGTCCAACCCTCCAGTAGTCAGGTAGTTGCCCACAATGTTTCCAAACGAAGGGTCCGCAGACCAACAATAGAAGCTCATTGCAATTTTTTGTCACATTTCACAGTCCAACCGCAGTGGCTCCAACAGGTGAATAGGAGATTAGTGGATGCGAACACAACAATAGCCGCACTGCACAGGTCATAAAACAGTTAATGCACAGTGGTGACTGAAAAGTTATTGCCTTATAGATTTATCACTTGTCACATAGTGTCACGTATCACTTAGCACAGAAAGTTTGGTGGGCACTGTAATCCGTGTTATGGAAGGTGTCGTTTCACTGGGTGTTTGTGTGGCGTGGCATTGGTTTGGCTGCGCGAGCGCCGTCAGCGCGCGACTGGTGGGAGTCAAGAGCGCGTACTACTGCGCCTGCGTCGGAGGCAGTAGCGCTCCCGTGGCGCCCCCCCCCCCGCGCCACCCGATCGAAGCCTTCGGCCGCTCTGTTTTACTTTAGAAGCGATAAAAAAGGATATCTCAGGATTGTTTATTTTTCGTGTTAGTAGCTTATACGTCACCTAAATTAACGCCACCCAGCAGATTGAGGTTTATAAATTTAGATAGGTATCGCTAATTATTTCATCCTAGTGTCAATTAAGTAGGTACCTACGATTGAATTTGATTTTTAGAGGCGGTAGTAAAATAAAAGTCTTGTTAATTTTTCTCTTTATTACAACGAAATCTATAGATAGTCACATAAACATTTAAAAAATCGCCTATTACACGTAGTTTTCACTTCTGATTCCCACTCTATCAATGAAATTCAGAACATATTTATTTTAGTAACGATTTAAACTATATTAAAGATGATTCAGTACGACATGAACCTAAAACTTAACTTTATGTAATTGTCATGAACATTTTTCATTCGCAACTCTTGCAATATAATTTGGTATTTTTTAAACAATACTGGTCATAAATTATTTAAATATGTAACAAAATTTCCGAATAAATTGTTAAATGTACTATATATAATACTTTAATCCATTCACATATCATATCCCCTCTTTAATTACTTACTGAACACATTATAATACTATTTTATTTTATACATTTTGATAAATCTATGAATAATAAATAAATGTTAAAACTACTATATTTTATAATGTGCTTATACTTTGCGATTATTAAACAGGATTTTCAATTTCCTTACCGACTAGACACTCACTAAAATGTAAGGCTACTTCTATTTAACCGAATACTGTTAATATTCAAGTCTTTTTATTTATTATTTAAACATATTTGAGCTTTTACGTGATTATTTATATACATATCGTCGTCGTGGATTTAAATTCTCAATTATTTATCTGATTAATGCACAATTTTAAGTCACCTAGTATGGACCACGTTCTAATGGGGGAAATACACTGATATTAAATACTTAATTATATTTTAACAATGTTAAAGTTGTGATTTAGAAGAACAAACCGCGACCCACCAAATACTATGACTTCCACAAATAAGAAATGTACATACAATAAAAAGAACTATATTATAATATTAATATAAAATTCACAACACTGATAACAATCATGATTTCAAAATATATGATCGCAGCACGCGGGTTCACAGAGGACTTGTGTCTTATACTAACTGATTGTGCTTCTCCTTAAATCAGAGATCAATAATAATGTCTTATTTAACAGACTTTGGCACATCAATATTGTTAGGAATAAATATGTCTCCTAGTATCTCTACAATACACAATACATAGTGAATAAGTTCGTTAGGAATATTTGACCTAACCTAACTGTATTTGAATCCGCACCGTAAACTTCTCTAAACGCCTAGAGTTAGCATTTCCTAAGTTTATAACTTTCATATACATTGCACGCTAAATTTGCAGTCATTTTGACCTAATTTTTCCAAAATTTCGGTAATATTAAGATTAATAATAAGTATCGTTTAAATTATGACTCTATCAGAAAAAGCCTTCGTACGCAATATTTACATTAAAACTGATCTCAGTTTTATGAACAATTTCATTATTTCATATCAATCTTATTCAACAATTTGTTTTCGTAGAATGTTCGGCTTCACTGCATAAATCTCTTGACTCTTTTTCATCTTTACATATTTTTGTCCTTTTCGCGTGAAATTTACGTTTCTGAGTTTTAATTCTTGCTTCATTGTATTTACTTTTTCAAATTCATTTGTTAGATTAAATTCATATCTAATCTTTTCATTTCAGATATCGTCTTTGGGAAAATCCTTTAAAAAGTCATCGATAATAATATATTATTATTATGTACATAAAATGCGTTCCATATCAAGTATTTTTTTATATTTTAAAGCTATGATTCTGCTGGAATAATTTTCATATTCGATGTTGGCGTTACTACAAACAGTTGCAATATCTTCATTATTATAATCTGTGCTAAGATAGAGTCAATCCTTGAATGTAATAATTATTTAATTCTGGAACAAGAGTAAGGCTTACTTACACTCATGTGAACTTTTTTAATGATTCCTTTGTTACTCTTTAGAGGGATTCCGAAATAAATTGAATTCCATTTACGGCAGTATGTTATTATTAAAGACAGTCATAAAAAAGTAAATTTTAGTACCTAACCATAAATCGATATTTTGTTTAAGCTAGCAGCGTCACGTATTGCAAATTGAGTAGTTTGTAACTTTAGTATCTGCTTCTTTATAAGTACAATGTTAATGTATAATGCTCAGCATTATTAATTACAGCCAGGGTCGCCGTCATCGGAACGATGAGGAGGACTATATATATATATCTGCTTCTTTAATTTGAGCGATGCAATACTTTTTTAAAGTGTTATTGGCATTAAAAAGTTAGTAAAAATAAAGAAATAAAGGTAGTATAAAGGAATATAATTTGAATCTAGAATATAAAGAATATGTAGGAGTCCTCTAAAGCGTGGCATTGTCGTCAACCGGCCTTCATCCACCGGTCTATAGAATATTCCAGAGCCGCCATCCATCTGCAAAGAGATAGGAAAAAACGTTATTTAATTGAGAAACAACAATAGTCGTTTATTTCTATTTGTAAATAAATTAAACAATTATGTAGGTGTCATAAAAAAAATGGTGCTCTTAAATAATTGAATTTGTACAGTCCCCAAAATCTAATTATCTTACTTTCCATGGCAAAACCAATTCGCTGATTTACCGCCAGTGCATTAAATCTTGCCATCTTAGATGGCATGGACTGTGTACAAAACGTATCCATATTAACTAGTAAAAGTAGATACTTTCATATGAAAAAAGGTCTTATAAAATGATGATAAAAAAATCAGACTCGGTAAAAAAAACTAAATGTTTTTCCACATTTTTAAATCAGCGTCCGGAATCTACTAAAACGTCCATTACTTAAAACTAAAAAAAGACAAAACAACAACGAAACGTAAACTTAACGACACTAAAGGCTTAAATCATTTACCTATTTAACGACCCACTTAACTAAAATACTTAAAACGCGATAAACACTGAAATCTAATCTCTACCAAGGCTATAAATGCTTTCATAGTAAACAAACCGTTTTCTGTCCATTTCTGATTCGGTGTGAAAGTAGAAGTGCCGCTGCTTTGGTTCGGTGGGCATCACTTCGAAGGCATACTTCTTGCCTCCCGGGGCGCATGTCTGGACTCGGTATCCGTGGAGACACGCCATGCCTGAAGCAGAAGAAAGTTCCTTAGTGGCAAAACAGAGTACCTACGTAGGTAGGGGTCGAATGACGAAAGTTCCAATAGTCGTGCCAATTATGATCATGTTGTTGCTCACAATCATAGATAATTGAGATTGATGAAAAAATATGACTGCTAATTACTATACGTTGCCTCCAATCGCCAGATAAATAGGAAACGTGTAAGGCCAGTAAGAGAGACCTCTTTTAATGTGAGGTACTACATCAACGAGAGCTGAACTTAAAGTGGCCTATTACATTTCCAAAACTCTGCATTTTTCCAAGGTAAATGTTGCTTAAATTATGTCCCTCTTCAGAACTCTAAAAATGATAAACCTACAAAATTTTGTCGAAATTAGTCAAGTAGTTAAAGCATGAAAAGAAAAGAAGACAAACGACCAGACAAACAGAGGTGACTCTCACATTAATTTGTAACATTACATTAGCAGAGAATCAAGAAGGGATTACATCGAAAAAAAAAGCTTTTAGATGGAACAAACCAATTTTGCATTTTTTCACTTTTTCAATGCTGCTACCAAATTAAAATTGTATTTAAACTCTCGTTAACTTATACTAAAATAATCTATTAAATGCACATTTCACATTGCTTTCGTTTTGCTATTTAATGTAGGTAGATGATACGATTACAAACTTAGAAGTTTTCTCTATTGTCGGTACAGTAATTTTAAGTTCTCAATTTAATCCGAAATGATCTGATGTTATGTTTAATGTTAATCACTAACACCTCAGAAAAGGTCGTGGTTAAAAAAATACCCAAAACATTGCATGCACCAAAACTTTTATCCGAAAATAGCTGCATTCCTCCTTAAGGATATTTTGAATTTCTTCTGCAACTAAAACTCTTATCGATTGTGAACGTTTTTTATTTATTTCCATATTAATGAGAACCCCTGATTACCATCGCCAGGGGCAGCGGTCGCGTGTGAGAAGATTCGCATTGTCGCGATTCCGAGGCCTGAATACCGTCTGAATATTTATTATCGTTTTACAAATATCGGCATTTTGGATTGGCGATCATTTTTATACGGGTTTCTTATTTAGGCCTTCCCTGTTGATTTAATAAGAATCTTTAAGGAAAATGGAATTCAACAGTGGAGTTTAGTTTGATTATGCTTATTGTGGCTAGAGCGACCGCTTTTTGCTACCTAACTAGTATAGCCTTCAGAGTTCATCCTGACGGTAGGTTTGGCAAAATTGTAGTAGATGTTATAGGGTGGTATGCTCCCAATCCTCGCAATTATAGACCTCATTTGGGATTTCCAAGAGTGATCTCCCTCTAATTGTTAGATGGGTACCTACTTAATTTCGTGTTGACGAGAGAATTCTGAACAGGAGTGCATTAGATTCGCCGTTCACGGTGAAATTTGCCAACTTGTTTCTCCTGTTGTTGGGGTTTAATGACAGCTCTCTGTTCCTTCCGTTGATGCCATAAGAAGCATGTTTTGGTATGTTTTAAGCGACAAACAAGCAGCTGTCACTACTGTACCATTTGTATCTAACTTACATACATACATACACGCCTGTATTCCCAAGAGGGGTAGGCAGAGCACATGAATTCAAAAATCCAGTGCCACGTTTAGCAATTGTATCTAACTTCTAACCGAAAAAAGTCAACAGTGGCTAACTCAAAAGTTTTCGTGGATTTATCTGAACAATTTTTAGAGGAATGATTTGTGTGTAAATTACCAAAAGCATTCTTGCTGTTGCCATCGCTGTAGAAGTATAAGCAGGCGTCCTTGAGCACGCAGTACCGCTTGGCCCAGGACTTCCACTTGGAGCCCAGCTTCATGAGGTACCCGAAGCAATCAGGGCGAGGTATCGAAGAAGGTGGTAGCTTCATGTTCCGCATTGTCACTTCGAGCCAGCCGTCACGCTGTAACAAAAGCATCGATATCTAAGAAGGTATATTTTACACACAAAATGCTTTAAATTACCTAGCTGTTGTCTGCAAATCCGTCTTCGTAGCATTAACTTTTTTTATCGCTATCCCGCGTGTTATGCGGTGGGTTGACTACTGTTTAGTACAAGCGACCGTATCTACAGGAGCTCATTTTAAACTGGACACTATAATTCTAAAACTACACGATTTCTGGGATCTCCACATTTAATATCGTTGCCATCGGTTTGGCGGTAAAATTATGAAAAGTGAAAGACAGTTTTTTAACTTGCCTAGGTACCTACCTTACACAACAAAGCGTGCATAAACTCTAAGTGACCGGAATCCCTATCTCCTACTTTTCATTCAATTTGAACATGTAACCGAATTCCTTTTCGTAGAACTTAAAATTTTGATAATTTTTTGCAGAACTTTTGGCAGATGCCATCTAGCGACAAGCGTCGATAATCATTCTCGGTGAGTCTCAATTTAAGGGTCTCCCCACATTAGTCGATGCTATTTTGGTAAAACGTGGATGAGAAAAGCTTTATGTCAACGCAATAAGAGCGAACAAGGCGTCAATCGGCTCGTTTCGTGTGGGCCGAGCGCGGCCGAGCCGATTGACGCCTTGTTTGCTCTTATTGCATTGACATAAAGCTTTTTCCGTCCGCGTTTTGCCGAAATGGCATCGACTAATGTGGGGAGACCCTAAGCTGACTACTCGTACAACATCTTTTACCTAAGTAAAGCTCGACTTCTCTTTACAAAATACACAATAAAGCTACATCTAGCGGAGTGCCTCAGAACTAAAAACTAGGAGGTCCTCCAATTTAGTCGTTCGCAGTTGCTACCTGGTTGCTAGTATCAATGGCATGCGCGAGCACTGCGCTCCATCTAGCGGCGGCTTCGGCAGTGTCGGCGGCGAGTTGCAAGCGATTGCCGCCGCCGCGCTGCAATCGGAACCCGTGCGGTCTGCCCGCGTCCTCTTCAGCGAGTTGGTAGTTTACTAGCATGAGCGCTCCCACCGGATGGATACTCTGAAAATAAATTGAGATCATTCCCGGTTCAGAAATATCAGGAATCTTCTTCTATACTTATAATAAAACTGTAGAGAGGTCAATTCTGTACATTAAATATATATCCAAAATTAATATTGGAGGATGA